>JAVGVS010002336.1:0-11941 GCA_032718565.1 Distichodus sexfasciatus
ATGTTTCTGCTCTAGGAAACCACTCCATCTTTAGAGCACTATCTGCTATCTTGATACTATTTGGATAATCTGTGACCAGATAAAGTGGATAAAAGAGTCTGTGGCTGGTGTGGTGCTTCTTGTGAATCTTCTGTGGTTATGCGTCCTTAATCGGATGTCGATAGTGGTTCCACTTACTCGATATCAGCGATTACTGTTCCCTCACGTACAGCCACTTTAAACTACCGTCCTGGCCCCTAAATCTAACTTTTAGAAGTTGAGAAAGAAAATAACCCACAAAATGAATCTGGACAAGATTTACTACAGTCGCTGAAAAATCCACTGGAAAAGGCACAAATGAGATTATAAGTTTCACCTCTTGTTCGCTCTTTCCCTTCGTGCTCTATTTGTGCGCAGGCTCACACAGCACTCAGCCGAGATCCACCACTCAGCCTCCCCCCAGCTAAACGTCCAATCACTGTTAGTATGCCAATGACCTGGTGTCAAGTTTCTCAGTAGGCAGGGCAAAGCAAAATGAGCTGCGCAACAGCGGGAGGCTTTGAGGAAGCAGCAAATTTCTGTCGTCAAAATCATAACGGCTCATGAGATGTTTCATTTTATTTTTTGTTGTTTTATTTTTCAGTTTCCCCCCTGAGGGACTGTCACCTTATCGTGGTCAGGGGGTTTGCGTGCCTCAGTGACCCTAAGAGCTACACCAGCAGAAGCTTAACCTTCAGGTGGGACACCCAAGTTGGACAGGTCTTTAGGGTAGAGGCCTGACAAAGTGCAATCCAATTACATGACAAAAACAGTTATCCAGAGCACCCCCTACCCCCTCCCCACCCCTTTCCCGCCTCTGTCGCCACCATATGCCCCCTTCACATTTCTGCCTGCCCCCTCATATACAGTTATGTGCAAAATAATAGCAGTGTTTAATAGGGCTGGGTATCGTTGCTGATTTCCTGAATCGATTTGTCTGTCCCCATTTCAGCATAAACACAGATACACAAGTCAATCACAAGACCAGGAGCCATCGGCCAATAGGATTTGCAGGCAGAAGCTGCCAAAACCCCGCCCCCACACTGCCAAAACCTACCCCCTTTCAAACCGCGTGCGCAGAAATCTCACTTGAGCAAAAAAGCCGCTCATCGGTAATCTACTGTGTGCGCGAGGACATTTAACACATCGAGAGGAAAAAAGACATTCGCAAGAGGAAAAATACAGTTCGCGCGCAATATTATCACAACCGCACACTCGATTCTTAATTTTGTGCTCTTGAGTTTCACATTTACGCGCGACTTTGTAATTTACGCCCGCGAAAGTTTTGCGGCAAGCCATTTTGCGCGCTCTAGTTTTGGCATTGATGTGACGCCATACCCCATACATAGCCGCAGGAAAAGATCGATCCATGAATTTTTGACTTGATATCGTTGTTTTGGAACGAGAAACGATATTGATCAGTGAATCGATTTTTTGAACCCAGCCCTAGTGTTTAAAACAACAGAGGAAAAGTTCCATGTTCCTAATAGCATTTTATTTCCATATAAACAAAGGCACTGGGAGCCGAAAACATGTCTCTTTTTTTTTTTTTTTTTACTGAAAATGAAGAAAAAGAATATTAGGTTGTTCAAAAAAATAGCAGTGTCTGCATTTTCATGTACAAACTGGAATATTTACAGTATAGACTGAAAATGAAATGAAGATTTAGCTTTTCCTTTAAGCACTGAACTAATATTTAGTTGTATAACCATTATTTCTGATCACTGCTTTACATCTGTGTGGTATGGAGTCAACTAACATTTGACACCTGCAAACAGAAATTGCAGCCCAAGATGACTGGACTACATTCCACAGATCTTCTGCATTCTTGGGTTTTGCATTTTTGAGGTTACTCCACAAATTCTCAATCAGATTGAGGTCTGGGGATTGGGCTGGCCACTTCATGACATCAATCTTTTTGGTCTGCAACCAGGATGTTGCCCGCTTGCTGGTGTGTTTGGGATCGTTGTCCTGCCGAAACACCCATTTTAAGGGCATTTCCTCCTCAGCATAAGGCAACATGACCTCTTCCAGTATTTTTAGGTACTGAAACTGGTCCATGGTGCCTGTTATGTGATAAATGGGCCCCACTCCAAAGTATGAGAAACATCCCCAAACCATTATGCTTGCACCTCCATTTTTTACGGTCTTCACAGTGTACTGTGGCTTGTATTCAGTGTTTGGGGGTCATCTCACAAACTGTCTGCGGCCTTTAGACCCAATAAGAACAATCTTGCTCTCATCCGTCCATAGAATATTGCGCCACTTCTCTTTAGGCCAGTCAATGTGTTCTTTGGCAAACTGTAACCTTTTCAATATGTTTTTTTTTTCAGCAGTGGTACTTTACGAGGGTTTCTTGCAAATAGTTTGGCTTCACATCAGCGTCTTCTGATTGTTGAAGTACTCACAGGTAAATGGAGATCTTCTTTGATCTCTCTGGAGCTGATCATTGGATGCTTCTTTGCCATTCTTGTTATTCTATGATCTAGGCGGATGGTAGTATTCCTTTTTCTACCACGTGTTTCGGGTTTTCTTTCCCATTTCAAAGCATCTGAGATCTTTTTAGCTGAGCAGCCAATTATTTTCTGCACTTCTTTGTATGTTTTCCCCTCTCCAATCAACTTTCTGATCAAACTTCATTCTCCCTCAGTGCAATGTCTGGAACGACCCATTTTATTCACTGAGCAAGGGCTAAAACCAGCAGGTACAACATCTGCTGCCTTCCTTCCTTAAATAAGGGCCATAATTGACACCTATTTCTTCACAGATTGAATGACCTCCCTAACTGAACTCCACACTGCTATTAATTTGAACACACCCCTTTCATTAAATGAGTCAATTACCCCCAATTAGCAGCATGCATGTCATGTCTGTTAAGTCTGTTGGTTGGCCATTACTCTGCTACACCTAGTCATGAATTTGTTCCCATGTTGTATCATCATTTCTGGCAAAATCAGTACTTGAACACATTAGTAATGTTAGACTGCTATTATTTTGCACATAACTGTATGCCTGTCTAGAACCGGCCCTGCGCCAACCAAACTCAGACCCCCTGAAACGAACCGAACTGAGGGTGTTTTCACACTTGGTCCGTTTCAGCCGTCAAAGCGAACTCAGAACGATTAGTCAGCATTTTTTATGTATATGTGAACACACCAAATGAACTTAGACCCCTCTGAAACGAACCGAACTGAGACCACATCGGGAGCTGGTCTCAGTCTGGTTCGCTTTAAGTCCGCGGCACGGTTCACTTAACTTGCGCCTTCTGAACGCAAAGCGCCCCTGGTTCGCTTCGACAGTTTTTGTTCAAAGAAAAAAAAAAACTACTGTCTTCAAATTACACATGAATCGTTTTTCTGTGATGTTTAAGACTAGGATAAGATGTTGAATAGAAAAGCAGTAAAGGTCTGAGAGCTCCATAAAATTAAGTATGAACAGAAAAAGGACTGAGGCCCCATTTGAACTAACTTGCGCCTTCTGAACGCAAAGCGCTCCTGGTTCGCTTCGACAGTTTTTGTTCGAAGAAGAAAAAAAACTAGGCAGAATGCAAAGCAGTAAAGGTCTGAGAGCTCCATAAAATTAAGTATGAACAGAAAAAGGACTGAGGCCGCAACACCGCAACACCGCTTTACTGTGTGATCGTGCTGATCTTTGAATACCTATGCCTGCTAAATCAAATATTTGACAGTCAACATTTGGTGAACATCACTGAATAAGCAGTTGTCTATTTGTGTGGGATTGATTGTGCATATTGTGTCTGCTCACTACAGCTAATTTTTATTTCCTGCAATGGGCTAGGCCTACACTGTAGTTCCTATCTGGCATTGCAGGCCTCCTCGCAACTGCAGCTTAGACCGCAAATTCAGAGATGATAAGAGAACCAATTACACATATCGGAATAGTATCAGACTTTCAGCTGTAAATGGAGGATTTTGTGCACAAGAAAAAATGGCAAAACAATAATATTATTAAACATATAGCCAATGTTTCAGCAGAAGATACTGAGATGTAACTAAAATTATAATCCTGAATATTTCCTGAAAGTAACTGTAATTTAATTACGCATCTTTTCAAAGTAATGTAACTGATTACTGTTGCTTTTATTTTGAAATTAAATCGCGTAATTTTTTTTACATGTAACTCTTTACTCCCCAACACTGAGTATGAATTATATAATTTAGGTCCTTTACCAAGAATGCGTGGCACTCTACTGCTGGAAAAACTAGAACGATTTGACAGATATAAATACACGTCTGTTGTAATATAGCATAAGTTCAAAGCTGAGAACTGACACCGACAACCTGCGTTTTTACTTCTCCTTTAGGTCGAAGTTCTAAGTTTGTTAAATTAATTCTTGTTTGTTAGTGGAATCGTCAGTAATCTTGAACCTACGGGATATGTAATGTCTAATTAATCGAATTAGTTTATCAACACAACATAGTCCAAAGATAATTTGTCTCCACTGCAGATGTCATGCCTAAAACTGAAACCGAAACTTCTTTTTCTGAATTCTCATGTTAAAAGCGTTACAGTTCTGAAAGTTAATCATGAACACCAGGCGTCATAAATTTTATCTTAACTCGGCAGAACGAAGGAAACTGTATAAAATGTTTATTACTTTACCTGCTGCAGTCATTGTAAGAAAATGTTACGCCATACAACATCTGAGAGTTCCGGGTTGGATCCACCCACAAGCGACTTTCCGTTATTTAGGCAAAACCCAAAAACCCCAATACACAAGTAAATTTTGGGAAATGATCACGGGTTTGCACACACTCCTACGTCTAAACTCTGGTGTAAATGCTGAATTTATTTAGCTATAATAATAGAGGTTTGAGGTTATTACTTAAATTTATTCACTTACTGGTAAGTCACTGCCTACACTGTCTTAAAAAACTTTTACCCACCAAACACACTTGCGCACACACGCACACACAGAAAGAGAGAAAGAAACTACCCTTCCTGTTTATGTTCAACTTCTCCATTGTTCAGCCCTCCAATCCACAATTCTAACACCATTTGCTTATTGCTCTGTAATAAAATGCATTCGAGTAGCTTGTGATTTAAGTTTAATTCTGAAAGGTGGTAGAAGAAAGTAATTACAAGTCCTTTAACCATATAAAAGGTCTGTAATATCACAATCAATTATAAAGCTGTTTTAGATACAACATAGTTTGCTTACACTTAATATTCATGTATAAATATATAAACGTTTGGTCAGAAATAAATTTGTTCTAAAGACGTGTGTGTGTGTGTGTGTGTCAATGTAGGAAAGTAATGTTGCTGAAAATGTGACTTTTTTGTTTCCAGTTATAACAGGCCTTATAAAGAGGCTGCAAAACAGCATGACGAGAGAGAGAGAGAGAGAGAGAGAGAGAGAGAGAGAATGATAGAGATAGATTCACTGAAAAAGAGAGAAGCATATACAAACAAGAGCAAATGAAGTAAATATTAACCGATAAGCAAGTAAACATTAACCAAGTTGCAGCAATGTGCATCCGCTATTTTATCTTTTTTTTTTTGATCCCACCACCACCCCCCCTCTTCGGAGGTCAACTTTATTCATTAATTTATTTTTCCAATTAATTAAAATACTTAAACAGGATAAATAAGGTTGATAAGAGAGGCAACAGAGGGGGAGAGAAGAAGAAAAGGAAGGGAGAAGAGGGAAAAGAAAGAGAAAGAAAAGAAAGGAAAAGAAGGGTAGAGAGGGAGGAAAAAAAAAAAAGGATATTCTGCTTCCATACCTGCTGCCAAAAATAGAACACAGGAGACACAACAGCAGAGAAATTGCAGCAACAACCAACATCTGCATGAATCGCAGTAAATACTAAATGTTACTGAGCAGCGCACATAAATATTACAGAATATATTTTGAAGGGACAGCAGATCAAGACAGTGTGTATCTGTGAGCACCTGTTTTTACACCAATGTGGATGCTTGTGTCCACACCTGTGTGTGTGAGCGCACTTGAATTCATAAGGTTCCTCCATAGAAATGTTTAGTAGTGCGTGTGGGGAACCTCAGTCCCGACCCGCAAGGTATGGAGCAGACACGGAGGGGACCCGGGCCCCAGACATCCGGAGGCCCCCAGGGCCGGGAGTCCCAGGAGAAACACCACCGAGAAGTCTGAGGTACCCTCCCAGAAAAAGGCAGAGGAGAGCCTGGAGTGGTCATCCAGCAGCCGCAGCGCAGACGCCCCAGGGGGGCGCGGCGACAGGTCCGCAGGTTCCGCTGGCGGCCGCCCACCCCAGGGCAGTCCGGTCCCTGGGCCCGAAGATCCAAGGGCCCCCCACCCCCTCAGCCGGGGCCCAGCAGAGCCAGGAGGGCCAAGCCCCGCCAGGCGACCGCCGAGAGCAGGCCAGCACTCCCCCGAGCAACCAGCCCCCGAGCACCCTCCACTGGCAGGGTGTGGTGGCAGGGCAGGGAAGTCTGAGATGTTGACTGAGGTGGAGTCTTAGGCCTGGCCTGACATATGGACAAAGACCAACAGGCGCACCTATACGCAAACATACGTTCCCTCCCTCATGCACACAAACAAATATACAGTTGCCCCACATGTAGACATACAAAAATCGACATGATACCCACACTCACACTCCCCATATATACTCTAAGCTCCTAGATCCGGACACCACTACCCCCAAGGGGGCAATCGGCGCCAGACCCTGGAGCTGAACCCCTTTCGCTCTGGCGTGGAGACAGGAAGGCCACCCCAGTCCCCGCAGCGGCGGCGATCACCACCAGCCCAGACCCTGACCGGACGGCCAGCTCGTCTTCGCAGCCCCCAGCCCTGGACAGCGAACAGGAAACAAGGGTGTGAGAAGACCCTGTGCCTCACCCCGCCCGCTCAGATGTAGTGTTGGTGTGTGTGTTGTTCTACAGTGCTTTAAAACAGGGGAGGGGCGAGACACCAACCACCCTCCGCCAGCTCGTGTCAGCTTGGCCCCTCCCCCGAGCCATCACTGTCTACGTGCAGCTTAAAATTGAGAAGTGGGCACTGGCGCCAGAGGTAGGACTGGGTAACCAGACCGCCCTCTGGACGCCATTCAGTGTGCCCACACCCAAGCCCTATATGTATGTGTCATGTGACAGTAAGTAATGAGAGTGTCTAAGTGTGATGTATGATTGAGATGCAGGTGGTCACGGGGAGACAGGGGAGGAAAATCTCCCCTGTATCCCAGCAACGCACCCGCATCTCAAATTTTATCTTCAACAAAGGTATTTTCTTCCTGAAAAAGTTAAAGTAAAAGTTCATTGTCGCTCCTGCAGCTACTTGCAAGCTAGCTACGGGCACACCAGAATACACACCAGACAGAGACAGGCACACCAGACTGATCCCCTTCCCTCCGCTTTTGCACAATAAAACATGAACAAAACGAAACCCTCCTGCAACTTGCGTCCGCTCCTTCCCCCCAACGTGACAATGGTGGACCGACAGAGGAAGAGATATGCCTAAATAGAGAACTAAGATGAAACATCTGTAAACAATACGCTAACTGGTTCAACCAATTAAATTATTGAACCAATAGATTAACAGTTCTGGAGGTGGAAACAAAACAGGAAACAAGCAAACTAAAACAATGGGACCAATGAAACAAATAGCTAGAAAGAACCAAGCTAACACAGGTGCGACTAATAATGAGCAACTGACTAAGAACACGCCGGGGCAGGGCATAGGTAAATTACTGACAAACGACACAAGAGAACAGGCAGATCTTAATAAAGGTTAGGGCATTTGCCCCGTGATTGGAAAGTCGCTGGTTTGAATCCCAAACCAGTAATGGTATCGCTTAGCTACTCATGAGCAAGGTACCGTCCTCTCTGCCGGCTGCCCATGTCTGCTGCACACCGCTCCTTCACAAATGGGTCAAATGCAGAGAGATTAACCATAAAAATTCAGTTCATCTGTTGTTCTATTTACCCCACTAAGCAGTTCGGAATCATAAGAGTCCAATTGAGCTGCTGTTATTTATGCATTAACGAGTGAAAATACTATATGCTCGCTTATAACACGTTTTAGAATTTAGTAATTAAGTCCAAGCACTTCTCCAAATCTGAAATGTTTCTTAATTTTGTTTAACTAAAATATAAACAATATTGATAAAAGGGGAAATACATGCATATTGGATGGAGGTAGATGTAATCAAAAACAATTTTATTTTCACATTTAAATAAATAAATAAATACATAAAAATAAAAATTATATGTAGACAAACCAATTGAAACTAGAGGTGTGAATTGTCACTGGTCTCACGATTCGATTCAATTACGATTATCAGGTCAGCGATTCGATTCAATATCTCGATGCATCACGATGCAGCCCATCATTTTTTTATGCATTACTTCATATTGTTTTTAAATACAAATACAAGCAGTGAGATGTAAGCTCCCTTGTCTGTCCCCAATTCAACATAAACACAGACGTTAGATTTGGAAAAAGGTAAAGTAACCAAGGCCTTTGTAACTCTACCATAAATGTTACAATGGTATGTTACCATTTTGGCAGTTGACCTGTGTAGTATTCTGACACTGGTCTGCAAGCTGTTTAAGGATTACAACTAATATAATAAGTATATCAACCTTACATACCATCAGAGGATCAACAAAGCACGAAACGTAATGGATGATTATGCAGATACTATTATTCTGGGCCATCAGTCTTGGTGTGTGTGTGTGTGTGTATAATGATGGCGCTATAACGCCTGCTTCAGCAACCCAATGATGTGCCTCGCTGCAGTCTGTAACTGCATCTGTATTTATGTTGACTTGGGGACAGACAAGTGGGCAAGGTGAGCCATTGATTGCGTGCTTATTAAACGTGTAAGACCTACCTATTACATTATAATTATAGGGTCGATAAACTATGACTTGCGTTTAACCTACCTGCCGCTGTTCCTCTTCCTTCTCATCTTTGGTGTTTCTGTAAAAACTGTCTGTAGTGTGCAGTCAATCACAAAACCAGGAGCCATCGGCCAATAGGAATCGCAGGCAGAAGCTGCCAAAACCCCGCCCCCAAACTGCCAAACCCCGCCCCTTTCAAACCCGCCACGAAGAAATCTCACTCGAGCAAAAAAAGTCACTCGTCGGTAATCTACTTTGCGCGCGAAGACATTTAACACATCGAGAGGAAAAAAGACATTCGAGAGAGGAAAAATACAGTTTGCACGCAATATTATATTATTACGCGAAATTTACTCCCTCCGCCACTCTCGGCTGCCGCGCATGCGGTGAGCGCCGTCAGTGAGATGAGAGTTACTTCTACCCGGAGCAGCGCCGTACTCATCAGGCAGCCACAGTCACTACCGAAACTACTTTTTAACTAGAATTTTTATGCCGCCGCCAGAAAATCACCAAACAATTTCATTATAATATAATTGATTATGTCCTGCCACTGCAACGATGCAGAATCGTCCGCGTCTGCATCGCAGTGCATCGATTATAAGATTAATTTCAACACCCCTATAACAAAGATGCAGTCACACCAAAATTTTAAAAAGGGCAATAAATACGATTCTTAAGGATAACTAAACTGAACTACATGTTGGAGGTGTGTGCCGTGGATGAAGAGGCAGACGCGGGACGTTGAATGCCAAGTGATTTATTATATACAGTGAACACACAAGCAGAATAATATCTCCAGCCCAACCAGTAAAGTCAAAAGTCTGAGGCAATACCACACAGTCTCGAGATGGTGTAAGCTCCAGCTCAGGTTAGCCGTTAGCGAGCGGAGGCTATCCGGTTAGCGAGCGGCTAGTTAGCATAAGCGGCGGCTCGGCGCTTCGGCAGTGGTAGTCTGTAGACGGGCTGGTGGTTGGAGAGCAGCATGAGGCACGCACGAGGAAGAACGAACGATGACTAACCGGATCGGACTAGTTAAATACTATAACAGGCGACGGCTAAACCAATAAGCATTGCTGACAATGAACAGGTGACACACATTAGGAACGGACCCCGTCACCATGACGCAACAACCCGGAAGTGCCTAGCGGGGAATCCTTAAAGGGGAAGACACACCATCACCATGACAACAATACGCGACGCGTCAAACCTCCGGTTAATACTCTGGCGAGTCCGAGCGTCGGGGAGGAGGCGCAGACGTGATATTCCTTCACTAACGGCTACATTTTGCTTACAGTATGGGCACAGGGTTAAAGATTCAGCTACAGCTACTAAAGACTACGATGTTAAACTTTGGTTAGACTACAGATGGGTGGAATGGACCACAGCCACTTCCAAACATTAGCGGCTAATGAACTCATCTGCGTTAATTATTAAATTCTACAATTTTATACACAAAATGGGTAAGTAAAGTTTCTCAAACAAGAACTTTCCTCTATGTAGCAGAGCCAAAAAACGAGAACCAGTACTCAGAAGCTGAGGACACCATCTTCAAAGCCTCAGATTTCAACTCCAAAACCGACTTTCAGGCTAACAATGACAAGCCCTGTTGTTATTAGGAGACACCAGACTCCAGCGTTCACCATACGTCCTCTTTTGGGACAGATGACTACTCACAGGCCTGGATATATGACCACTTTGCAGGGCAGATTGGGGCAAAGTCCTGCTCTGTCACAGACAATTAGGCCTCAAATCACACACCGGAAGTCACAGGTATCTGCCAAACAGTCCCACACTCCCAGTAACTCCCAGCACTACTGGATGGCCTCTATGACCACACCGGGGCCTCTGTATGTAACTCCAGCCTCATCCAAAACACAACAGCCTGACTTCCACACCCCTGCATCAGAAAGGCCCAATGACAGACCTAGGAAGAGAGGAAGAGGACGAAAAAGAGGTAAAGGGGGTCGGCGGAGGTCTCGAGCAGGGCAAGTGAGACTTGTCAGCTCCGACAACCAATCTGATCGCGGCCGGGTAGAAATTTTCATCAGAGGCGAATGGGGGACAGTATGTGATGATCTGTTTGACAGTAAGGCAGCATCCATGGTTTGCAGGCAGTTGGGCTTTGCCAGAGTCATGCGAGTGGCAAAACAGGCTGAGCTTGGCTCAGGGACTAATGACCTCTTGCTGGACGATGTGAAGTGTGAGGGGTCGGAGAGGACACTGCTGCACTGCAAACATTCTAAAGTAGGCAAACACAACTGCTCCCATGAAGAGGATGTAGGCGTTGTGTGTGGCCATGAGGAGGGGATTGTGCAGTGACTTCTCTGATATGTTCCAAAACCACCTGAGAAGCTTGTGCCCCAATTTTTTTCATTTTATTTTACTTTTGACCTCTTGAGGCATCAAATTACTATTAGACTATAAAAATCTAAAAGGAAGTTACATTTCTTGCACATATACAATTTAACAATATGATTTAAATAGACATCTAAAAATCTGAATTGGAACAGGAGTGTATGTCCAAACTCACGCCATTGCACACAGAGGTGCATCAGAGGTGTATTTTTATTTTATCAATTCAGCATTTGCTTTTTACTCATTATAGAAATTACAAAGACGTGAGCAAGAATTGGATCATGCCTTATTTTAACCCTTCTGATATCATTTAATGTTGAATCAATTAATTTTACAAATTGTTTTGAATGTTTTTTTTTGTTTGTTTGTTTGTTTTTTACAATTGTGTGTTGCTGCCATCTACTGGTCAGGAATATATTGCACGCATACATGATAAGAATAGATAAGAAGACTCATACGTTTTCTGGTTTTGTTTCTATGAAATTTGGAGAAAATTATTTTCGAGGTGTTGGTTGATAACTGTGGCCTCCTTAATGAATCTCTTTGAGTTAGGCAACTGTTTATTTAATTGTGTGGATTGATTTAATATCTCTCAGAATACTTTGGTTCTATATTTTAAATTACGTGCAGCATTAAAGGCATGTAAGGTACCTTGGGGTACTGATCTCCAAACTCATCCAGTAGTAAAATGGATTAACAATGCGCCAAACAAAGGAACAGTTTC
>JAVGVS010002337.1:0-11941 GCA_032718565.1 Distichodus sexfasciatus
AGAGGCAGACGGAAAGACAGCTCTGTTTATCTACAGAGAGACACAAGGAGAAAGGGACATGCGGAGGGACAAATGCAGGGTGAGACAGATGCAGTGAGAGAGAGTGAGTGTGAGAGATGGGGGAGAAACGAACAGAGTGTTCCTGCGTAATCAGGAGCTAATGAGTGTGGGTAAAGCTGCAGCGGGTCGGCGGGGAGGCCAGCACATTTACACGAGCGCACTGCATAATGTCCCTCACCTCGCTGCAGCCCCTAAATAAGAAATGAAAGGTGCGTTCGAGTCTGAAGATCCAATTTACAGGCCCGAGTTTAAGAACTCATTGGAAGTTTTTGAGGCGTAGAGGAGTGTACGGAGGAGGAGGAGGAGGAGGAGGAGGGCAGCGCTGCAGCTGAACCGACACCCGGCTGCAGGCCGAGGGCTCTGACTGACATCCTGACGTGTGTTGTCAGCCAGATTCGAGCTCAGGGTTCACAAAAGCTCACAGAAAGCTCTTCCCTACTCCATCGAATTTCTCCTCGTCCCCGCTGAGTTTCGGGGAAGAGTTGGAGGCATCGGACTAGTGTAAAATATGGAAAGGGACAGGAACAGCTGGTGCCGCCCTCCTCAAACGGACCGACGGCAACAAAGCGTACAGAGTTTCCTGCTGCACATTCCGGACAATTTTCAAGTGTGACTCGTGGAAATCAAGGCTGTCACTATAGTCTACTGTCCTATTGATTAATCTATCATCGATAAGTCGATGAAAGATCATCACATCAATAACCTCCGCAAAGAACGGTTAGGGCCTTTGCCCTGTGATCGAATCCCGGACCGGTAAAGGTACCACTGAGGTACTGGTGAGCAAGGTACCGTCCACAAGCGCTGCCCCCCGGTCACATTTGGTTGTAGTGCACTACCGCACTAGGGGGTGCGTTGGTAGCGTAACGGTTAGGGAGTTAATCCCGTGATCAGAAGGACGCCGGTTAAAATTCCAGACCAGAAACAGGTACCACTGAGGTACTCGGGAGTATGATTATTTTGTTAATCGAATAATCTGCCGATCATTTTTCCGATTAATCGATTATTAATCGGATAAAAGGGGGGGAACGCTTACATTTTCAGCATTTTTTAATAAACCAAACTACCTTTTTCTATATTTTTCTATATTTTATGTTTGATCTCTAACGTGTTAAAATGCAAAAAAAATATATATATATTTCAGATTAATTAAAAATGAAGAAATATTGAAGGTTTGGCCATTTTTAGCCAATTTGGACTCATTTTGGCCTATAACTCATTTTTGACTCATTTCTGCGAGAGAACTTCATTTTTGCGCAAGATGGCGTTCCACATGAGTCGCGTCACGATAACGCGGTGGTTAGCTTACTGTCCCGACATTAGCGGGTAGCCACTGTACGCATGTGTATAATAACGTAGACCCAACTAATCGATTATAGTGAACACTTAAATTTTCAGCATTTTTTAATAACCCCACTCTGTCTTTTTCTATATTTTATTTTTGATCTCTAACATTATAAAATGCAAAAAATAAAAAATAAAATTCAGATTAATTAAAAATGAAGAAATATTGAAGGTTTGGCCATTTTTAGCCAATTTGGACTCATTTTGGCCTCTAACTCATTTTTGACTCATTTCTGCAAGAGAACTTCATTTTTGCGCAAGATGGCGTTCCACATGAGAGTCGCGTCACGATAACGCGGTGGTTAGCTTACTGTCCCGACATTAGCGGGTAGCCACTGTACGCGTGTGTATAATAACGTAGACCCAACTAATCGATTATTGAATTAGTTGCCAACTATCTTAAAAATTAATCTGAATGGATTTAATCGATTAGTTGCCGCAGCTCTACTCATGAGCAAGGTACTGTCCCCAAGCACTGACTGTCCCCATGTCAACTGCCCACTGCTTCTTCACAGATGGGTCAAATCCAGAGGTCACTGTGTGCCGTGCTGTTTTCACCACAACAAACAATCACTCACTTTCGCTTTCAAACAGCGGGATGGCCGTCTCTAAACTTGGTGTGTTACAAACAATTTTGCAGCAATCAGGTGATGGAGAGACCGACTGACACTTCAGAAAACAAACGCTCATCACATTACTCCATCTGCTACAAACTACAGCCCAGCCTGCTCCATGCGCTTATTCAGAAAAACCGCCGCATTCACGACACGAAAGTCTCCGGGAACGCGGCCTACAGAAGGAACAATGACTTCGCGTACGTCGGGAAGAACGCAGCAGCGTTCGCGACGTCCTCGCGCTCCCACGCGCCGTCACCGCCGCCGCCGTCGTCGTCTGGGGCTAATTGAAGTTTGAGAGACGTTCAAAGATAGCGTTTCTTTATTTAGCTGACCTCCATCGCTTATCAACCTGCTTTTACGCTTTTAAAAATACACCACGCTGCTCTTTTAAAGAGTCGAGGTTTTAAAGGTTAAAGCCTCGATTTGATGATGTTTTGTTCCGGAGAACGCGGTGGAAAGGGGGAACCGTCCCTGCAGAGCGGGAGCCGGTATAAATCACGACCAGGTTCTAGCGGCTGAGCAACCGCTTCGTCTGGTCCCGTTCTTCTATATAGGCACCCAATACATCAATTTAATGATTTTTTTCGTAACCCTCTCCGTTCTCCGTCTCAGCTCCCGGGACTAAATGTGTGCTGTCGCATGTAGGAGGCCATTTAACATCCATGTGTTTCTATAATAAGCCAAAGGGAAGAGAGCTGCTGGGTTGGGAAGGAAGAAGAGAAGGGGAAGGGGAAGGGACAGAGAGCAGGGCTTTAAACCCAGATGACCCACTGGGTCAAACTGGGTGAAGGCATGAGAATGAGCTTTAGACTGTGAGGGGTGAAGTTACGAGGACAAGGTGTCTCTGGTAAAGTCTGGTCTGTGGTGGTGTCAACATGAACGTTCGGTTTAAAAGACACTCACGTTCCTGAAGCTTTTGCAAACGTTAGAGACGCATCTAATGACATTTTGTGAAGGCAAGAAGGTCCTGGGTTCAAACCCCGGGGACGGGCCTTTCTGTGTGGAGTTTAGATGCTCTCCCCGTGTTCGCGTGGGTTTCCTCCGGGTGCTGCGGTTTCCTCCCACAGTCCAAAGGCATGCAATATAGCTTAGTTGCCGACTCTAAAGCTGTGAGCGTGACTGTGTGAGTGTGTGTGGGCCCTGCGGTGTGTTGGCGCCTGCCCAGGGTTGTTCCGTGCATTGCGTCTGAAAGGTTCTGGGACAGGCTCCAGTCCCCCGCGCGACCCCAGTTGGGATTCAACGGTTCAGATAATGAATGACTGCATGCTCTTAATATTTGTTTCCAAGTGAGCAAACAAACAAAACAGCACTCTCACCATGTCTGCACAGTCATATGTGACTCCGCACGGCAAAGCCAGTCGCTTGTCGCCAATATTCAAAACTGAGTTATTGCGTTTTCATGAAAGGGCATAAATCAAGCTTCAAAACGATACCTATATGGAATGTATCGGACGACATATGACTGAGATATCAACATTCAAAGGAGTCGGGTTTCTCCTGTCACGGCAAGTTAGAAACGGAGAAATCTGCCTTTGAAGTTGAATATCGACGTAGCACTCACAGACGCTCGGTGCGGTCGCGGCTACGTTTGCATTTGCGGTAGCCTACGTTGCATTCACAGCCACACGGATAGCCTACCTGCGTTAGGTTAACTGAACTCGGGAGACGAAGATGGATTCCGGAGAAATATCTTCACGCTAGTCAACCAGTGGATTTACCGTAAATATTGGAGTAGAGCGGTCAAAACAGAAACTTTGAACATTCTGCTGGAATTGAATTCCTCACCTCAAGAAAGTCACGTTTTTAGGATGGAAAGGGTAAGTTTTTCAGCGAAATTTCTTCACAACAGTACAGTATAGACCTTCCACTGTTTCAAAACACTAAAAACCAAAAATCCAAAATGTTACCCCACGCAACATAAACACTCATTTTTCTCGGAGACCTCCGTTGTTCTAACCTCCAAGGTCTAAATTCTGTTGCGTTTTTGATCAGATGATCTCTTTTACGTTTTTCGATTATTTAGTTTTCCTTTCTGTAAATATTGTTCCTTAGTACCTAACAGCACCACCATAAGACCCACCAGAGCATGACCTTTAACCCCAAGACGCTCCACAGTGACTCTTCCAGTGAACGGGAAAGTGGCCCTGAATAAGATAAGATAAGCGTCTGTAACGCAGTAACGCCTCATACCTAACTTGGGGCTGCATCAGGTAGTGGATGCTGCTGGAGTCCTTCTCCTCCACGGAGGCGGGGTCTATCAGGTGACGCAGGTTCTGGTACATCATCTCGGTGATGAACGGAGTAAAAGGGGCCTGCGGAGGTGGAAAAAGTGGAAGAAGTGACTTTCTCTTAAAATGTTGTGCCCTACGCTGGAAACGCGCTGCCCTCGCCCCGCTGTTTTTGTGGCAAAATTCGGTGCGTGCAGTGGAACTTTGGTGAACGAGACGTCTCGTCTTTACGCGCTCGACTCATTTATCGGCATTGCCGTCGACAGATATCAGCATGAAAAGTAGCGGATATCGGCATCGGCCGATAATTCCCATATCGTGCATCTCCTGCGTTTGTATCGTACAGTTCTTCATTTTTCGAGGGGAATTCTAGCGCAATGTGGGATTACACGGGAAGGCGTTATTTACAGGGCGGTAACGCAGCTCTGTTTTGATTTGTGCTTGTATTTGTATTTGCGCATGTTCTATTTTTACGAGCCCTTCGAGACGGAGCCGACTCGTGCCGAGCTAATCGCGCGGCGCGTTCCCTGCACGCGGCCGGGTGACGAGTGACTCACCATCAGTCTGCACATAGAGAGCAGCACGCTGAAGAGGGTCTCCAGGGCCCAGAGGCAGTCTTCGGTTCCACTCTCACCCTGACATGAAGAGAGAGAGAGAGAGTGAGAGAGAGAGAGAGGAAGAGAGTGAGTGAGTGAGTGAGTGAGGCTCTCTGCCACAGCTGAGACACAAACACACTATCACACTCTCTCCCCGCCACGCTGTCATAACACCATGTCACGCGTGACGCGGAGAGAGACGGCAGCAAATTCCAGCCCGTAACGCCGCCGACGCCGCCGACGCCTCGTTAAACGGGTTTGCCGCACCTTTACAAAAAGAACAATCCCAACACCTTTCCGGTTCTTAAAGACTGGGAAAAAAACAGGATAAGATTTAACAGCTTCCCTCTTAGACTTCAATAAAAGCCGAACAGATTTGGTCCAGCGTTAAACGTAACACCACCCTGTCCGGAGAGAGACATATCATTGCGCTAGTTTTTTTTTTGTTTAAAAAGCCAGATTTTTCAACCATATACAAAATTTTAAGAAATTTATCCTTCAAATCCATCTCCAACCAAAAATTCTCGACAGCTTGCATTCATCCAGAACAAAACTTTTTCAGATAGCGCTGTGCGATATGACCAAAATCTCATAACCCTCATATGTCATTCATATCCCGATAACTACATACGTCACAATATCGTGGATTTTCTGTAGATTCGGTGGAACTTTCGCCAACGAAATCTCGTGCCGTGATCGCGCTCAACTTGAAACACTCCGCACATGCTTATACGGAACGCCAAAGGTGGCACAATTCACCCATATTTTTTATGCAACAGTAAAAGCCCTGATTCTTACGTTGCTTCATTCGTAAAAAAAGGCCTCTCTAATATACCGTCACTTTTTAACGCCACTTTGTCCCTTTGTGGTCACTCTAGTGACTAGACACTCCTAAAAGATCTGTTTTTTTACACCGTTTTATTCGTCAAAAACGGTTTTCCGCAGCGTTCTAATAAACCGTTAGCGACTTGATCAACTCCAGCTTTTTACGCCGTAAAATCGCTGTAAACGTGGGTTTTTTTTTTTTACACCGCTCTAGTAAGGTGTCTTTTGGCACCTTTGGCGTTCCATAGATGTGAGCGCGAGGCCGTGGGCTGTTGGGAGAGACGGGCACTCACAGACACGAGATTTTGCTTGCGAAAGTTCCACTGCGTGCTCAGAAGGCACAAATATTGCATCATCGTATTCTCTGTGCCCACAGTATATCTACATGGCCACGGTGGTGACCACTGCAAACCCTCGTCCGAACAGACTTTGTTGTAAACGGTGCATTTTGCGACACCATGAAACAAACATATGAAACTACAGTACATATCGTCGCCCGATATATTTGGTCATATCGCCCAGCTCTATTTCCAAGAGCGAATACCGCGCAACGCCAAAAAGGCCAAGAGACGGTGGAAAAAGAAATATTTGGAGCACGTCTATAAACAGCGTGTATAAAAATGGCCCGAATGCTACATGCCAGTGGGCAGACGCACAGCGATCGGGAGCCAACCATTCAAGAAAGTGTTGCGCGTTCAAAAAGGTGGGTTACAAAAACCCTTACGTAAGGCTCCTCGACTGGAAATAGCACTGGGCAGTGACTCATGCGTTGGCCTACCTTCAGACGCCTGCGGTTCATCCTCACGTACCAGTTGGTCAGCATGTCCACGAACTTGACGAGCCTCGGGACCACGGTGTACAGGCGGTAGGCTGAGAGAGGCAGAGCGACACAAACATAAGGGACGTCAACGTCGACGGGCCGCGCCTCCATCTCCAGTTGATCGCGTGGATACTCTCTTCTCTCTCTGCGCGCTCGCTTCCCTCTGCTTCCAGAACATAGCGCTAACCATGCGCTAGCAGATATTTTTTTGGCGGGGGGGGGGGGACCGAGCACTCTTTGAGAGAATCGTTATGCGAAAAGTGACGTGCACGAGACTGTCGCGGCTTAAAACGGCTGATTTCGCGCCGGCTTTTCCACAAAAGTGGGTTGAAAGTTGTGGTGTTTTTAGGCGTTTTGTTGCAATAAGGTTGTGGGAGCCAGTCAAAGTTGCGTAAAGAAGGTGCGATTTCCCCCCCTTTATAATTAACCGTGACTCTGCACGGCAAAACCAGTCGCAACGGAGGTTTCCAAGAAAACCACCGTTTGTGTTGCGTGGGGTAAAACTTTGGATTCAGGCTACCGTAAATGCAAACGTAGCCGCGACTGCACCGAGCGTCTGTGAGTGCTACGGCGATAGTCAACTTCAAAGGCGGATTTCTCCGTTAAATTTGCGACAAGCGACTGGTTTTGCCGTGCAGAGTCACATTCGTTAACAATTGGTTCAAATGAAGGGAACACATCCGCTATGCGCCCTGTGGTGTGTTGGCGCCCGCCCAAGGTTGGTGCCCGCCTCGTGCCCGTAGTCCCGGGATAAACTTCGGTCCTCGCGACTCTTGACAGGGATTAAGCGGTTCAGATAATGACTGACTGACTGACAAAACCACTATTAACCTTAACTATTTAGTTATTTTTGAAGGTAAACGTGAGACGTTTTTATTACACGTTTCCTGCGTCTTCCAAACGTAACAAGGAAGTGAGTTTGCCGACGTATGGCTCAGCGCTTGGCGGGAAACGACAATGCTTGGTCAAAAAAATTGTGTTAATTTGTTACAACTGCAAAGTCGTGATGAATCAGCGGTGAATGTGCGTTAACAGCTGCGATCGCAACATTGAGAAATCCTGGAGGATCTGATATATGCTTTTTAGAAAGCCAGATCTGTTTCTAACTGAGGTGCAGAGGTCCGGCGCAAACGGCCGGATGGAGAATCGGCAACGCGTGAATTGCGATTTTAAGTTTATGACTTTGCGTTTATTAAAAATGTATTGCTATTTTAATTTTTTTTTTTTTTTTTTAATGAACTGTAGCAGACGCTTAGGAGGCTCACCGTCCATCTCCGTCTTGACGAACTGGATGAGGGACTGGGTGAAGGACTGAATCCATTTGTCCATGATGTTCTCGCTCGGCCCGGACGTGTTCTCGTTGTACAGGAACTGGACGCTGTCCTCCTGAGATGCGAAAAAGAACAGAGACAGAGTTTTGTAGCCGTAAACACACAGGTCGGCGTTGGAATACTCAAGTTAACGTGTCGCATTCACACGGGATCCAAATAGATGTAAATGAAAATGTAAAAAACGCTTGTTGAAGAAACATCCAGACCCAGTTTGGGGCAGTTGGTGGCGTAACGGTAGGGTGTTAGCCGCGTGATCAGAAGGTGGCAGGTTCCAATCCAGGACCGGTAAAGTTACCACTGAGGTACTCATGAGCAAGGTACCGTCCCCAAGCACTGATCCCCGGGCGCTTGTTAGCTGCCCACTGCTCCTTCACGGATGGGTCAAATGCAGAGGTCGCATTTGACCTCAACATTTGCACCACAACATTTGGTGCTGTGGTGTGTTCACAATGACAAATAATCACTCCCTTTTTTTTAATTAACGCTGGTCAGCTCGAATTCTAGCAACCCAAGAAGAGTGATCAAATTAGCGCTTCCGGCCGAGTCGATTTCAACAAATCTACATTCTCCTGCACGCTACACGAAAACCCTAAGAATTCAATTACCACACCCTGCCATCATCAGTGTTTACAAAAAAAGACATTTGTAGGGGGGGAAAAAAAAGGAAGGAATCAACACGGAAAAAATGTCATTATCTTATAATGAGGCAAATTCGCTGATGACAGTACTGGTATAAAGCTAATTAGCAGTAATGATGAGGCAGCCTACGGGGAAGAGGTGGCAGTGCCGTGCTGAAAACCTAACTTTTCTTTTAACATGCGCAACTTTTTTGGGAAGATTTTACACGGCAGCTGATAATCTGCTATGGCAGGTCCACAGCGTAAAGCTTAGTTTCTACTTTGAATTATGTTCAAACTAAATTTACCCAATTAACCCCAGAGTGCGGTGGTGGCGACTAGTGGTAAAATCAAAGTCTCAGTAAACTTAGTCATCGCTGCTACACAACGCACAAGTATTCGCGCTAAAGCCATCAGGATGACAGAGATGGTGGGCGAGAGCTGGCGTTTAGGAAATGAAACGGTACAATTTTGTGATTTGCTTTTGGGGTTTGTAGCGTGTTGCGTTGCTCGTTCTGCTCATCGTCATATCAATATGTGACCCGATCTGCCGTAACGAGTCGGACGTCGGCGTTCTATGTATTTAAATACGGGCCGATTATGTTGTAAAACATCAAAAATATCGATTTTTTTATTTTTTGGTCTTATATGAAAGAAAAGGTCTTCAACATTAATCCGGTCTCCAAAAAAGAAAAATCAATATTTTTGATGTTTTTCAACATAATCGGCCCGTATCTAAATCAATAGAACGCCGACTTCCGACCCATTACGGCAGATCGGGTCACATATGCAGGAATTAGCGCGAAACGTCGAACGATAAATCAGCTTTACCGCAGTGCTACTTCCATTGAATAACAAACGTCTGACCGCGCACACATTTACAGATCGGCTTCACAGACCCCAATCCCGATCCCGAACGAGCCGATATCTGATCCACATATCGGATGGGTGCCATCTCTCTTATAGAGCGAGAGTTTGTAGGTTCAAATCCAGCTCCAGCACTACCACCATTGTGCCCCAGGTGTCCAGCTTTGGGATCAAGTTGATCCAGAGAGACTGCCCCTATAATTAGGAAATGGAGGTCGTTTTGGATAAGGGCGTCGGATTAATCGTAGACGTCGACGTACTTTTTAAACCAAGTTGTTCCGTTGTGCAACGTGCGCTAAAAACCTAGCGCCTCCTGATGAGAACTGACGAAATTTACTTAACCAATCGACAACACTCGGAGGCATCAGAACATAAACGAGCCTCACAGAAACGGCTTAAATATCATTTGAAGCGTGAAGCAGCCGTAAAGACGTGGCAGTGGGTGGCAAAAACGATCGTTACAACTGTTCTAACACGCCGAGTGCCGCATTAAGAGGTTCCCGGGAGCATAAACACCCCAATATTGCCTTGTTTGACGCCCTTCCATCTGAGCAATAGTGCGACCTGAGAAACCGCTTCCGTTCAAAAGTTACTACCCTGCCAACACTTAAGGCTGAAATATACTTGCTGTGAGCTACGTATGCGTATCCGTACACAGTTGCGTTGTTAACGTTTGTGCTGATATACTTGCGTCCGTACTGTGCGTCGTAATCTGTAGTGTGTACTGCTTACCACTAGGGGTCAGTGTCGAGGCCGCAAACCTAACACATGAATGAATACCTGTATCTTAAAATCGTCGTCTGTTATTCTAAACAAACATGTCTTCAGTCGAAGAAGCATTGATCTTCATCATACTGAGACGGCACCCGAGAAGAAAACGAAAATCGCGGAGATGGAACGTTCAACCACTTCACAGATCTCGTCAGCAAAATGGGGAATCCTTTTCTTGACTTTTAAGGGCAGATCTCGCAACACTGCCCCCTAAATTACGCAGGTATTGCATCTCCGTATACGTTCCGTTCATTTTTGAGTACGTGCACAAAAACCGACGCAAACAACGCAGGACACGGATCGCGCCTGTACGTGCGTACATAGTTAACAGCAAGTATATTTCAGCCTTTACGGTCAATAAGTGAAAGTGAGTGATTATTTGTCACTGTGAACACACCACAGTGCACCACAACCAAATGTGACCTCTAACGTTTGACCCATCCGTGAAGGAGCATTGACATTGGGCATCTGACACTGGCAGCGCCCCGAGAGCACTGTTTAATTCCAGTATGTAAGTGGTGTGCAAAAAAAAACAAATCGAATCGCGATTCTTTCTCTGTTGAATCAAAATCGAGTCATGCATTTCCAAAACAAATCAAATTCAAATTTGATTCGAATGGGAAAAGTAACTCAAAACAACAATCTGGAAACGAATTCATCGATGTATTGAATCGTGAATCGTTTGCAAATTTTGAATCGAATCGTGAGCCCAAGAATGGCCATCGAATTGAATCGTGAGATCTTCTGAATCGTGAACCCTTAGGGTACGTTGCTCATCAGTACCTCAGTGGTACGTTTACCGGTACGGGATTCGAACCGGTGACCTTCCGATCACAGCGGGACTAAGATAATAAACACCCATTTTCCTGAGGTGTGGGACGCACTTTGAAGATTGAAGTTGAATTTCATTTTTTGTCGTGGAGTCAGAGCCTCAGCTGAAACTCACTAGCCTGAATTTTTCTCCTTAAGTCAGTGTTTTAGCAGAAGCTTCTGTTTTTACTTCTCAAAACTGACAAAAAATACTGAAAAAAATGTTTTCCGAGGATGCTTGGGCATTGCGTGTATTTTTGGCTGCTCATCCCCACGAAGACATAAAAGAGTGTTTTCCCTCCTAGTGAGCCGAGTTCTGACGCGGTACCTTCTGCAGCCTCTGGACGTTCTGCACCAGGAAGCGGTAGGCGTTGTACCACGGCAGGAAGACGTCCTTCAGCACATCCCTCACCCCCTCCTCTTTGAAGCGCAGGTTCTCGGCGCGCACCACGGGGGAGTTGATCAGGTAGAGCCTGCCGAGGGAGAGAATCCGCAGCACGCTGAGTCAGACCCATCTCATCAACCGTCACGACCGAAAGGGGGAGATTTCGCCCAATATTCCTGCGTGTGCTTAAATATCGGGAATTTGATCGTTCGACGACACGGAATTTATGTAATCAGAGGTGATCTAATCAACCAGCATTCACAGAATCGAATTCCATCTGAAGGAATGTACATTGGACAGTGGGCAGGACAGGGTCTGGAAGAGAGAGGTGACTGCAGACTGGGCCAGGGAAATGGTGTCCGACAGTGAGGTGTCCATGGGGAGTGAATCAGGGTCGGTCAGGGCGGTGAGGGGTCTGAGGGAGGTAGTTAGTGCATTACGGTGAGGGTTTTTTAGGTTAGAAAGGAGTGAGGGAAATTTGTGTGCAGGGTTAGGGGTGGACAGGGCTAGGGCGTTGTTTGGGGACCGAGTGGGTGGAGACAGGGGTGGAGCTAGTTACCAAGTGGGCGGAGTCAGGGGCAGAGTCAGCAATGAAGTGAGGATGGAGTGGGTGGGGTCTGGGATGAAGTGGGCGGGGTCTGGGATGAAGTGGGCAGAGTCTGGGATGAAGTGG
>JAVGVS010002338.1:0-11939 GCA_032718565.1 Distichodus sexfasciatus
AGGACTGAGTTCGATTCCTTTAAAGAGGACTATATGTGAAAACACCCTAAGTATGAACAAAAAAGGACTGAGGCCCCATCTGAGCTAAAGTGGAGCAGAAAGAGAACTGAGTCCCCTTTCAAATGAACTCACAATGTGAACATAAGAAGAACTGAGTTCCCTTTCTGTTGGTCCACTTTTTGGACCACTTCTAGAGGACTGAGTTCAGTTCCTTTAAAGAGGACCATAGGAGAGATGGGTGAACAACATGAGTCAATAAACAGAACAAAACGGAATCCAGAAATCCAAGCGGGGGGCGTTAAACTGACTTAAATAAAAAAGGGCTTACCATATGTACCAATCCCAAACTCAAGGCAAAATGAGACACAGGTGAAAGTAATAATAAGCACGGGGGTGTTCTACACAGACACTGACCTACTAGGTAGGGAACACACAGTGCAAATAACATACCCGGAAGTGAGTGAGCTCTAACCAGATAGTGAACTACTCAAGAGGGCACGAAGTGCAGACACAGAACCTGGAAGTGAGGAGCAAGCTAACAGGGAAAGCCAAATCTAACCAAGGAGACACGAGGGGCAAACACCACAGAAACAACACCGAAAGTGAACCCAGAGAGCAAGAAAAACAAAACAGATTCTGGCCTGGGTTCACAGTGGCACGGTCCCGTCTAAGTCGGGCGTGACCGTGACAGGGTTTCATAAGATTAGGAATACACGTTTAAACTCCATATTTGGACAGCAGAGATCAGGATGTTTCAGGAAAGACTGGGAACATACGGAAAATCTCTTATTTAAACGGCAAGGTAAACCTCTTTATTTCGGACATTTTTGGTAAGATTTGAGAGTTGAAAATCAACTTGAACAGACATTTAAGTACCTTTACACAATCATGACTTTGAAACTTTGGGAGATGAATTTTGAAGACCTATTCTTTCATATAAGACTAAAAAATAAAAATCGATATTAGTTGTATCAGCCTGTACCTTAAAATTATAACGTGCGACTCCCGACTCATTTCGCCAAATAGTGTCACACGGTGCACGTTATATACATATAGGTGCGTTATTTTGATGTTCCACAGTCTTTGCTTCCACCTGATGGACAGAATGTCGTACTACAGGTTAATATAAACGAGGGCACAAAAAGGGTTAAAACATAACAAATTAACATACACCAATCATTTCTTTTTAATCAAAGCACTATTTATGCATGTTTAGTCTCCTGTCCAACTGTGTCTCCAACTTCAACTGTGCACAGTGAGAATGAGTTTCTTTTCATTTTCTACTTTAGCAAAATATGTTTTACTTGTATCTGTCTCCCTCTTTTGGATGTTGTCTCCATGTTTTTAGTTCTAATCTTAGGTGTATGTTTTGAATAAGGCATACTGTCTGCAGTAAATATACATGAATAGACTAAAATGAATTAACTCGCCCTTTATCTCTCCTCCAGGAGAATAATGATAGCTAGCCGCTAAATATACAACAGTGTAGTATATGTCAATTTTATGTCAACGCGGAATAAATTTAAAAGCACTATGAGTTTGTTTCTGCCCGGAATAAACTTGGCTTTTTAAGGGTGGTCTTGGTCTAGCGGTTAGAATACTCACGTCTGGACCAACAGGGTGTGGGTTCAACTCCTATCTCCAGCTTTATCACCACTGGGTCCCTGATCAAGACTCATAACACTAAACTGCAACCAAGGAGACTGAAATAAGGAAGTTGTTCTGGATAAGAACCTGGGGCTTTGTTTTACCAGGTGATCAATAACAATACAAATATTTTAACAATCTTTTTACTGGTGATTTGGTGCTTGATATTTTATGCCATAACTGTTTGTATTTATTCTTTATCATTGAGTGTTGTGCTTAATTCATGTTAAATGCAGTCTAGATCTGTTAATACAAAATCGTTTCTACGTATTAATTCTATTCCCCAAGCATTTATTAAAACCTTTACTTCACCCAAACCACCACATCATTACACGCTAAAAGTGATGTTTACTTCTCATGTATGGATGGCTGATGCTTTACTCTAATCATAAACTTAAAACGATAAGAAAACAAACTAGACAAAAAACAAAAGTCCAACAATGCATAAATTTTTTATTTTAAAAAATCATTAATAATGTTCTAAAAATGATTATCATTAGAGCATACAGCACAGCAGCGTTCCAGCATAAAGTGTCTTTAATGTCTGACTCATGCACAAATAATAACCAAAGTAATAAAATTTTATTGTGAGCATGAAGAGCATAAAGCATTTTATAACACAGGAATCATCTAGTAAGCAAAATAAAACAAAGAATTCCATTTATTGTTAATTTATTGTGAGAAACTGTTTGGGATCAACATATTTTGCATTTATTCCATTTTTTATGATTTTTTTGAAAATGTGTAAATAATAAACCATGAAGAATAATGTGATAACGTCTTTCATTATAAACACACAGAGCAAGGAATAGCCAGAGGTAAGAGACTATAGACTAACTGCAGTTCTGGGGTTATTATTGCTGGCAGCCAAAATCAAAAGACAAAGTAGAAACGTATGGAAGCGTAATGCGTTCACTTGTGAAAAAATAATTCTTCTCTGTTTTTCCGAATTAACGACATAGTTTTCATGTTGAAAAAAAAAAAGTTCTGTTTTTCTGAATTAATGAGATAAAGTTTTCATGTTAAAAAAAAAAAAAACCTCAAAAGCTCTCATTCCGCCTACTTTAGTGCTCGATTTCACTGCAATAATGTTACACCTTAGATTAATCCAGTTTAATTTTGGTTTGGGTTTTATTCATCCTGGAGGAAATTGCTCACATCACGACTGCACAATTCACAAGACACATGGACAGAACAATAAAGAATAGTACCCAAAAATATAGTTAAAGCTCAAATAAAAATACTCAGATAAAAACCTTAGTGCAGTAAATAGAATAGACTATGTTGGGTTAATACTTGCAGCATTAAGTAACATAGATGGCATTGTTTGTCGACTTTGCGCAGGCACCTCAAGACGGAAAGCCCATTCTGATCTGCAGGACATTGCAGCGTTTTTTTATTATTACATGAAAACTGTATCTCGTTAATTCAGAAAAACCGAACTTTTTTTTTTTTAAACATGAAAACTGTATCTCGTTAATTCAGAAAAACAGAGAAGAATTATTTTTTCTCAAGTGAACGCATTACGCCTACGTAGAAACGTATGGATAAAATATATAAATGCAGTAAAAAAATTAGCACAAAAAACTTAATGAAATTCATACATGAATACCATGACTAAATTTGTTAATTGAATCCAAGCTTTCAAAATACTTTTTACTTAGTCATTGCATATTTTATTTCTTTTTAAAAAAAATTAATTACACATGTTAATGTTGTTGTTTTTTAATCATCGTTTAGATATCTAATTCTTTTCATATCTGAATATCTTTCCGGAATTTCAGTCACTTGGTCCTTCACTTTTTGGTAATATCCTCCTCAACATCATCATAGTCTGTAGGCAAAGAACAGTACAATTATCTGTTCAGATAAAAATATTTGCAGGTCATAATTTACATTACCATTGCACTATAATCATTCATTCATTATCCGAACTGCTTAATCCCAACTGGGGTCATGGGGAACCGGAGCCTGTCCCGAGAACTACGGGCACAAGGTGGGGAACAACCCAGGACAGCCACCAATACACCACGAGGCACACACACTCACACAATCACACTCTCACTCACACCTTATGGAGCCAATTTAGAGTTGCCAATTAACTGATGCAACTGTGTATGCTTTTTGGACTGTGGGAAACCAGAGCACCCGGAGAAAACCCACACAAACACAGGGAGAGCATGCAAACTCCACAGAGAAGGGCCCTATGGTCGATCCGGGGATCGAACCCAGGACCTTCTTGCTGTGAGGTGGCAGCGCTAACCACTCCGCCACAGTGCTGGCCCACTAATAACATGTACGTTATTAAAGGAATGGCAACACTAAGACAATGTGCAAGTCTACAACAACAAATCACCAAAAATGTATCAACTCCACTTAAACTGCATCTGCTGTGTTGACTAACCTGCCAAGCATGCTGACTCCTGTCCAGAAGGCATGACGTCATCATAATTCTCTGCTGCATAATCTACACCAACATATGAAGACAGATATTAACGGTAATTAGGCCTGCAACAGTTAGTCAAAAAAAACTGTCAACACCTAATTTATCTTTTTAAAATTAGCGACAATTACATGCTTTTGCCAAGTGGCTATAATAACAGCACAGTAATATTTATGTTAGTTTACTTGTAGGAAAACAATTTCTAATGGATGATGTTGGTTAAATATTATATGAGGAATATTAGCTAGTGTGTTAAATGAAGTAGTAAATCTGTTAATTTATTATCCATTTCCAGTCTTTTTTTCTTGTTTTTGTTCGTCAACATGTCAATACATGAATTTCAGTCCCCGGAAATCACACTGGTTCAATTTCAGCATCTGATTCAAACAGTAGTATACTTTAAAGCCTGTTGTCGACCATATAGCTATCATCACATGCATGTTCACGCCAGCTTATCTTGGCAGGCACACTGAATTCCTCACAACACCTGCACTGCAGTTCAAAGAGTTTGTTAACAATTACCTTTTTAAAATGTACATGATTTATATCAAATAATTTGTAACAAAATTTAATAAGTATTTTGAGTTAATTATTTGTGCATTATCTCTCCATTCAAAAGACCACTTGTACTACACAATAAACAATACAAATATATCTGATCAAGTTATTCAAATTCATGATTCATGGATCATTAATTTAATTTGCTACAGGACCTTGTAATGTAAAGGTGAGTGAGAGACTAGACAACAGGAGCCATGCTCACAAGAAGCAGAGTTGGAGGTTGTGACAGAAATAATAACTGACTAAACAACTATTAAAAAAAACATTGAAGGATTACTCAGCTACCAAAGTATTCATTTATGGCAGCATTATAAAATTACTTAATTAAAAAAACAACAACAAAAAAAAAAACAAACCTGCTCCAGTATGTGGATTCTGTCCAGCACTAATGGCATCATCATAGATTTCTAGTTTACCCTCTATGTACAGACATAAAGAACATTATTAACTTCAGTAAATGGATTTTTAATGGATTTTATAAGTACATTTTTATATTTACTTATGTTTTATTTTATATTAACTTTGGTTTTTATGATGACCACATCAACTATGATATCAATCATTCAACTGTAGTTTAATGGTAAATGATATAACAACCAAATAATTTGGTTGATAATTTGCAAATTAGTTGCAGCTTCACATATCTGTATTTGTCCAAAGTTCCATAATAAAGTGCAGATGACTGATATTCTATTCTAGAGGAGAAGGTGTAAAACAGATACAGTACATACCTTCTTTACTATTTGATTTTTGTCCATCAGTGGTGACATTGTCATATCCCTCTGGTATCTCTTCTGTCCCCAGTTCACCTAATTAACAATGTAAATGTTAAGAAATATATTTCTAAGAGTTTAATTGACTTTGCATGGCATTTAATAAAGAAATAACGTAAGACAGATATCTACTTATCAGACCACTGGTTGTTGTGGCATCATCATAATATTCAGTCTTTTCCTCATTTAGAGGCTTTTCTGTAACAGAAAAACTGCATAAAATATCTAGCTCTGATAGTTATAGTGCAAGATACACTACTACATTTTCTAGGCTTTAGATTTAAGATCATATAAATGTTATTATACTTTGTTAATGATTGACAATTCATTGTTACATTTTTTATCTGTATAAAATTAGTCAAATACATGCATCTGTCCTATTACCTGAAATTAGCTGCTTATCCACATCCTCATATGCATTTTGGGATTCAGGTGGGATATTTCCTAAAGGACGAGATGTGTGTGTAGTTGGTATAAATTTACTTATGTTTATGGACAAACTTTGAGGTATTTGTTCTGATGATGCATATAAATATAATATTAAACATAATCCGCATCACTCACTCTTTTGAGTTTTTAAGGAGGTGCGTTTAGTAGCAAATCTGTAGTCAATCTCTTCATAGACTGCCTCAGGCTGAGTCTTAGATCTCCTCTTAGAGAGCACTGTGAGTGGAGACAGAGAGAAACATGAGACCAGATTGAAGGCAGATTTAAGGTCAGATTAACTGTATAGTGGTTGGACTGCAACTAATCACAGAATCTCACCCTGTTGCTTTTCATGGGGATTAAGGATGAGTTAAAACTTAAACACAAACCAGAATTAAACACAAGAAAACTGGGAGACCCCTAGTGACTGCCCGTTAAGGCAGCCAATAAATTGAATGGGACACTGCTACCTCTCCTGAGTTTTCTGTTCTGATAAAACAGCACAAGCAGAAGCACTAATGCCAGTAACAGCACCATCCCCAGCACCAGGAGGCTCACAGCAACTGCTGGTGGACTTTGTGGAGGAGTTGTTATCCTCTCTGTCTGAGTGACTGTAAATAAATTAGATAACAAAACTGTACACTACACATTTATATTCTGAAATATGTATTTTAAAAATGTCAGAGACAAAAAGACAACCTGTAATGGTGGATGTGGTGGTTCTTAAAGGTGTGGTAGGAGGATGAACAGATATTTCTGGGAAATCAGAAAAAATACTATAAACATATCTTTTACATCAACTGTACATTTACTGCATTTCCTAATTGCAGGGACAGTCTCCCTGGAGCAAACTGGGATTAACTTATAATAATTAGCTGAATTCATATGTTATTACTTGCCCTCCCTGAGTAGAGGGGAAATAAAGCATCACACAAATAGTACTGTCACAGCATAAAATCCTGCCCAGCAGCAAGACAGGTGAACGCTGAAGAGGATAATGACCAAGGAGAGCGATCATCTGTCCTGGTTACAGCACCAGTGTTTTACCATGACTGAGATTTACTAATGAAGCTATAAGGTGCAGCCTTGATAGGATAAAAGGAGACCCAGTGCAAAGCCATGTGGTCAGTTAAATAGCATGCTACTGGACAGTCAGTCATACAGACCAACCAATTTATTACTAATTTGCATTTTTGTTCTCAGGATTCTCTTTTGTTCGTTCTCTTTCTTTCAGATACCAGTGTGACCCTGTGACCAGCTTGAGGGCAGTGTACCCTCCCTGAAGGCACCACTACCCAAGAACCCTTACGACCTCCTTCCTCTCCACTGCCTTTTGTTTTTTCATTGGTTCTCACTAGTGTGGAAATAAACACTCCCTCTCTGGGCTTATTCCTGGACAACTCTGTAGTTTTATGCATTCCTTCCAAGTGGCTCATGACAGTACACACAAGTATTTTCGGGTAAAAATAAGAAAAGATGATTTATTGCAGTTGAAGACTCCATAAATCAACACACTCCTCTGACCTGCACATGTGACTCCAGCATCGTTACTGTGGGAGCAGTGGGTTTGTTCCTTCAGGGAATGAGGACAGTCCCACAGGTGAATCTCATTCCCTCTACACTTCATTCTGCTCAGCCAGATAGAGCCTTCACCAGCATCAAAGGCAGCACTCCCATTAGCACTCAGTGCCGGCCCACAGCCCAACTGCCTGCAGACCACCTGAGCGTCCCTGATGTCCCAGAGATCATCACAGACGGAGCCCCACTCAGTGTTATGATACACCTCTAGCCTCCCAGAACAGCTTCCCTTTGTTCCTTTAAGCCTGAGAGGCAGGTGATCTACATCACACACATCACACAACATGAATTGAACCAAAAATACAGCATAACACAGAAATTGAAATGTTATCAAACCTTTTTCTAGTTTGACTTCTAGATGTTTTGAAAAGACTTGTATTTATTATTAATAACAGTGGAGTTATTTCTGGTTACTGCATTGAATTGATTTTAATTGGATAAATTTTAAATTGATAAACCTTACTTACTTGAGCACTGTCTCTGGTGGGATGATGAGCATTTCAGATGTTTGTGTAGCCCATAATTACTCTCCCCTATATTATGACAAAACGAAATAATAATCATGGTCAGATGTTTTAAGGACTAATCATAAAGACAATTAGGCTTGATCACTGAGACAGTCTGGTTTGTCCAGATTAAGCATTATGCATTGCACATAGTAATTTGAGCAACTATCTTTTTGTTTTAACTCTACAGCATTTAAAACTAGTTCAGTAAAGAACCTCTTACCAGAACAGGTAATATGTGCCACATCGCTGCTTTTATCACATGTGTTCTGACCCCAGGGGGAAGATGGACAATGCCACAGAGTGGGGTCATGTTTCCTACATTTAAAATCATCCAGCCAGTTAGGAGCTGATTCCACTCTGGCTCTCGCCCAAATCTCAGAGCCAGTACTTCCACAGTTCAGCTCCTGACATATCAAACTTACTGTTTCTTTCTCTATGCCCCTCATGCACACATTACCCCAGGTTCCATTGTAGAAAACTTCCAGATTCCCCTCACAGCCGTCAGTGAGTCTGATCTCTTTGTATTCTGATGAATGTGAGTTTTAGACATTACAGTAAAACAAAAGAAATATATAGTGAAACACATGTTTATACATAATTAACTTTCTATTTACATTTTGTAACACTTGCAATTTCTGAGCTATTATGTGCTCAATGACTTTACCTGAACATATGACCCCTACATCCTCCATGTGTGAACATTCATCCTGTCCACAGTGCTGAAATCTGCAGTTCCACAGGGACGTCTCCTTCCCCTCACACTGCACCTCATTCAGCCATATGGGTCCAGTTCCAGGACCAAACCAGGCTGGTACATGGGCACTGAGGGCTACTCCACACTGCAGCTGTCTGCACACCACCTGGGCATCCTCAATATCCCACAAGTCATCACACACTGTCCCCCACGAGCCACTGTGGAAAACCTCCAGCCTTCCTGCACACTGTCCTCCAGAACCAACCAGTCTAATGGAGCTATGGGCTACATCAAAACACAGACATTACTTAAGTCCACATGCAGTCAGACGCCTGCACACCCTTATGGCATAATTCAATATTCAAAGCTCATGCACCGGTGATCTGTGAGCACTACTCTGCTCGTCTTCAAGAAGTCTCCTAATCTCTTTGCCCCAGTGAATGAGATATCTACCAAGGAACCTGTTAAAATTCTTTTGGTTATAGCTGATTCTACAGCATATGTAAATAAGATCCTTAGCCACTAACAGTTGAGGTCACTTGGTTACAAAAATCCAGCACATATCAATGGTCATGGAAATTTAAAAGTGTTAGCTGGGGCTAATCACAGATGCTGACAGCAAAGAAAAAGACATTACGATGAAATACTTAATTGTAAAGTTTATTTTTAAATCTATCATTTTAGGACACACACACACACCTAAAGGCATAATTTCAACTCGGGATGAGCCTCCCTTTTGAGTTCTGATTCTTAGTTTAGTCTTAGTTCTCGACTGGTCAGGAACCATATGCTGAAAGTTTCCCTCTTCTTGTTTAGTTCTGATTACTCTGTTTCACCTTTAAATTTGTATATTTAAGTTCTGCCTCCCACCTTTGTCTTATCATAGTGCTACACGGAACTGGTTTCATTTGTCTTGGTATATGGTTCGTCTCTAATTTATTGTAGTTCACTGGTGTCTTCTTGCCAAAAGCTGGTGATTCATTTGGATTCTTTGCTTAAAAAAAATCTCATCTGAGCTTTGTGCCACTTTGATACAATATAATTGATATGCTCACTTTAGACAATCAAAATCAAATTTACATTATTTACCAAAGCAGGTGATATACAGCTGTTCTCTGAAACTGCAGTTGACAGCTTGTGCACTGCTGCAGTTTCCCAGATGGACTTCACTGCCAGAGCAGTTGAAACCCGTCACACACATGTGGCTGTGCTCTGAACTGGATAGAGAGGAGCTGAAGTTCAGCACAGAGCCACAACCCAGCTGTCTGCAGACCACAGAGGCCTCAGACACACTCCAGGAGTCCAGGAGAACTCTCCTCCAGTCCTGCATGAAGTAAACCTCCACCTCCCCCTCACACTCTCTCCCTCCAGACAACCGCACCAGACCTTCATGTAACACTGAAGAAGAGCCTAAAGGGGAAACCACAAATAAATCAAGAATAAAGTATATAGAGTCAAAAATATGGTCTTTATGACAACTCACCATTACAAATGACTCCAACATCCTGCTTATGAGAGCATACAGCTCGACTCCATAATGAAATTTGACATTGTGACAAATGGGTCTCATTTCCCTGACAGTCAAATACATCAGCCCAGATTTGCTCACTCCCCTCCCCAAACCAGTCTGCCCCCAGCATGGCCACAGCACTCCCACAATTCAGCTGTGCACAGAGGACATGGGCAGCTCTCATAGTCCAGCTCACATCACACACTGTGCCCCAATGATTGAGGTACTGGAGCTCCACTCGGCCAGAACAGGAGTCTAAGCCATTCACCAAACGTACATCTGAAAAACCTTTACACATAACAGATTGTTAATTAAAACAAAACAGTGAGTAAGAGACCGAAATTACAAAATGTAAAAGATCACCACAATATTTTAAAAAGGTTAAACATTTTACTTAACCAGAACATATCAGTCCCACATCATTGCCATGAGAGCAGCTGTGTTTTTGTGAAGAGGACTTTGGACAGTAGGAAATTTCAGATTCACTGCCTCTACACTGAAGCTCCTTGGACCACACCTGACCCTCTCCTCTGCCAAAAGCAGCTGCTCCAAGCACTTCCATAGGAATCCCACAGCCCAGCTCTCGACACACAACCTCTGCATCCCGCTGATCAAAAGCAGCATCACACACTGTGTTCCATTTGTCTTTGTGAAGCACCTCTATTCTTCCAGAGCACAAATGAGGGCCATCTTTAAGTCTGACCATTATGTGACCTGTCAGAGTTTGATAAACTTTTAACACAATGTATATCAAACCAAGACTAAATATTAGCCATCAGTAATCTGCAATGATGGGCCAATAAATTTAAGAATAATAGCTTGAAAAATGATAACAGTAACAAGAAAAACAATAATAATAGAAGTATAAATAATCAAGATATGCAAGTATGTATATGCACTCATAACAATAATAATAACAATAATAATAATAATGCAATAAAATCTTGTTTGTCTGAACCCAACAGTCTAAATAATTTTTAAATTGTAAATTGTAAGTGTTGTCCACTAAAATACTGTAATCTTCAAGAATGAAAATATTTAGCAATCCAAATTCTTAAAAGTAAAACCACAAATATCTAAGCTAGCCGCAAAGCATCAGGTGATAAAGAAGGTGATCAGATATGGACAAATATCAGACAGCATTGTAACTCATGATAGACAAAATATTTCATAAGAGATTTTAAAATGTTGATCAATACCTGTGCATACAAGACCAAGATCATCATAATGACTACATTTATGCACATCCCACCCCAATGATGCACATTGCTTCAATGTAGACTCTGATCCACTGCAGAATACGTGGCTTAACCAGATTGGTCCTAATCCTGGTCCAAAGTATTCAAAGCGCAGGGGCTCCCCACAGTCCAGTTCTCTACAAGGAACTGCAATGAATTTTGAATTTCCAGCAGCAGCACACACTGTTCCCCACTGTCCTCTGTGAAGAACCTCTATCCTCCCAGCACAGTGACTGCCACCATCCACCAACCTCAGGCTGTCTGAATACCACAATAAAACAGAGATCATAAGACAGCCAGAGATTAAATGAAATTAAAAGAAGAGCTTTCAGTGAAGGAACATAATTCCCTAAACACCAATTCCTAGTTGTTAAAGAAGGGAAAAAGCACTTGCTTACCAGCACATATCAGCCCCACACCATTGCCATGGGAGCAGTTATGTGTAAGTGAAGATGATGTTGGACAGGAGTAAATCTGAGATTCGTTGCCTCTACACTGAAGCTCCTCTGACCTCACCTGACCCTCCCCTCTGCCAAAAGCAGCTGCTCCCAGCACCTCCA
>JAVGVS010002339.1:0-11937 GCA_032718565.1 Distichodus sexfasciatus
ATACACACACACACACACTGTCTCTCTCTATCTGTCCGTCTAACGAAAACATTTGGCGAAACATTTCTCTCGCCCTCCAACTGTACAAAAAATCCGGCAGTTAGCTGGTTAGTTTGACAAACGCGGGCTCTGTGCCAAACTCGCACTACCGTACTAGCGAGTGTGCTAGAGCACTGCGCCGCCTATGGCATTGAGCTTCCTAGTGCGCTAGTACGCTCTCTTTGTGGCTCTGTCCGAGCCGCCTGTGTGAACACGGCTGAAGCCTTAGCCGGCTAACCTTTAGCAACAGGGAGCAGTCAAATTAAAATGTTATTTCCTGTGCAGTTTTTTCTAGTTGTACAAGTAGGTATTTGAGTCGGGTTCTTGTGACTTATTCATTTCATTTGGTATTTTGTATTAAGTATATAATGTCAGTTATTTGGCGTTAGCCTCGTTAGCTTGCTAATGAACCGTGTGTTTTCATATAGCACTGTGTCTATGACAGTTAGCATTTTGTTACAACTGCAGTGTAATTTTTCTGGCACATTTGTGTTTGTTTCTAGCGTGTTAAGGTGTGGGATTGGTAGTAAGGCTTATAAAGGTTTTGAACACAACACGATATATATACACCGTATATGATGGAACGGTTCACAAAATTCACGGTTTTCGGTTCGGTTCACTATTTTTCTATTTCGTCTACACTTCAGAAATACCATACATCATCAGTAGATAATCCACCATTTATGGTTTTTAAACTATGAGTTATTCTCAAGCAATGTCATGTAGTCATGGCATTAGGCAAGTCACTGTGACTTTTATGCTGTTTATTGCAATTTTTATGCTGTAAATGGGGAGATACTACTGATTTCAAAATGCTTTTAATTTGTTTGGCAATAAAAAACTGCCTTAAATTCTTGCTTTAGAACAAATGAAGAGTTTGGTTCCAAAACGCTATAAATCCACAACAAAAGCTAATTTCCTGTATGACATAAAATATAACCATAAATAACAAGGAAAAGTTATCTATACATATGGCAAGTCCCAAACTTGGGCAACATCACTTATATTTCTTTAAAAAAAACAAACCAAAAAAAACATTTATCTTGCCATGTTTCCCAAATTGGATTCATCTCATTTCCACGGACGAAACGAGCAGTGGATCATCGATACCGTCAACGTTATTCACTTATCATTCCTTCATTCATTATCCAAACCGCTTTACCATCGCTAAAAACAGTTGCTTGAAAGACAACAGTGTTCTTTCAAGTGATGTGTCGTTTGCGAACAAAATGGCTCATAGAAGAGAAGCCGATCACGAGGAGAGGGAGGAAGAGAGATTTACATGTTTCCACGTTTTACTGTAAATAGTTTATAAGTTTATCAGTATTATACATTCAATCAGAGATTAGATTGCCGTTACAGTTTGTGTCTTGCAATGGTGTGCTGTGATTGGTTGAATAGACATGTCACATTCAGGACTGGCATTTGTTGTGGTTTGGGCAAAAAGATAGAAAAACACTGCAGAGAAACATGACAGATACCGTCTTTTGTATACAATTGATTCTCGAACTTTGAATAGTGACCAAATGCGGAGCTTATTTTGGCGGTAACATGTTTTTATTGCGTTTAACCCTAACCCTCCATTGTTGTGACTGACCTTACTACCGCACACTGTCCTTTCACTAGGTTACTGCTGTTCCATCACTAGTATATACAGTGCTGCTTGAAAGTTTGTGAACCCTCCAGACATGGTCACTGTTTTTGTAAAAAACATTAAAATAAACTTATTACACGTACATCCAAATTTCAATTCGTAAAGCACACCTTCCAAATAATGGACACACACACAAAAAGAGATATATTTTCATTATTTAATTCAACAAAGATGGTTTATTTCACAAAAATTTAACATCTGCAAAAGTATGTGAACCCTTGTATTAGTAGCTTGTGGCTCCTCCTTTTGCAGCCATTACTTCAACTAAACGTCTTCTGTAACCACTAACCAGTCTCTCACATCTGCTTACGGGGATTTCTGCCCACTCCTCTTTGCCGAACTTAGCCAGTTGAGAGAGGTTGGAGGGACATCTGGCATGTACCAACTTCTTCAGGTCTCGCCACAACATTTCAATTGGGTTGAGGTCCGGACTTTGACTGGGCCAATCCAGAGTGCGAATCCTCTTTCTCTGAAGCCATTCCTTTGTAGTTTTGCTGGAATGCTTTGGGTCATTGTCTTGTTGCATAATCCATTTTCGTCCCAGCTTCAACTCCCTGACTGATGGCAGGAGTTTCTGGTCAAGAAGTTGTTAATATGCCGAAGAATTCATGGTTCCTTGGATAATATGGAGTCGTCCAGGTCCAGAAGCAGAAAAGCAGCCCCAGACCTTCACATTTCCACCACCATACTTCACTGTTGGGAGGAGGTTCTTTTCTTTATATGCCGTGTTGGCTTTTCTCCAAACATGTCGGTTTTGATTGTGACCAAATAATTCTATTTTGGACTCGTCTGTCCAGAGAATGGACTTCCAGAAGCCCTCTGGTTTGTCCAAGTGCTCTCTGGCAAAGTTGAAACGGGCAGCTTTGTTCTTTTTTGAGAGCAGAGGCTTCCTTCTAGCAACCCTCCCATGAATGTCATGGCTATTCAATTTTCGTCTGATTGTAGACGCATGCAAATTTGTCCCAGATGCTGCCAGAGAGGTCTGCAACTCTCTAGAGGTGATGTGTGGGTTGGCCTTTACCTGCTTTATTATTTTTCTGGTGCTTCTGGGTGATATTTTTGATGGGCGTCCACTTCTAAGCAAAGTTGCTGTCATGTTGAAGGCCCCTCCATTTGTAAATTATCTGTCTTACAGTGGATGGATGGAGCTGGAATCTTTTGGAGATGGTCTTATAGCCCTCCCCAGACTGATGGGCTGTCGCTACACTCTTCCTCATGTCCTCGGATGTCTCCTTTGCTCTTGGCATTGTTGCTTTGTATGGGACCACAGTGGTTTGGTTGGTTTCCTCTCTCTCTTAATTAGTGCAGGACAAACCCTTTCCCAAGGATGTCTCATTTCGTTGGTCTGCTTAAATGATTAATTAAGCACCCGAATGTGTTTCACCTGAGTCTGTTACCTGCTTGACTTAACCAATGCAGCTGGGGGTTCACTTACTTTTGCACATACACTAATTCCATGTTTCATGTAGTTTTTGGGCTACTTAAACAAGTCCCACTAAACAAGTACATGCAATTGATAAACATATATCTGACATTTCATACATAAAAACTGGTGATGATAAAATAAGAAAATCACGGTAAAACAACAGAAACATCTAAACTGCTCAAGGGGTTCACATACTTTCAAGCAGCACTGTATACAGTGCCTTGAAAAAGTATTCATACCCCTTGAACTTTTATACATTTTGACACCTTACAACCACAAACTTAAATGTTTTTTTATTGAGATTTTCTGTGATAGACCAACAAAAGTAGCACATAATTGTGAAGTGGTATGAAAATGATACATGGTTTTCAAAATTTTAAGCAAATAAAAATCTGAAAAGTGTGGCGTGCATTTGTATTCAGCCCCCTGTACTCTGATACCCCTAAATAAAATCCAGTGCAATCAATTGCCTTCAGAAGTCACCTAATTAGATAATAGAGTTTACCTTTGTGTAATTTAGTCTCATCATAAATACACCTGTTCTGTGAAGGCCTCAGTGGTTTGTTAGAGAACATTAGTGAACAAACAGCGTCATGAAGACCAAGGAACTCACCAGACAGGTCAGGGATAAAGTTGTAGATAAGTTTAAAGCAGGGTTAGGTTATAAAAAAAAATCCCAAGCTTTGAACATCTCAAGGAGCAATGTTCAATCCATCATCCAAAAATGGAAAAAGTATGTTACAACTGCAAACCTACCAAGACATGGCCGTCCACCTAAACTGACAGACCGAGCACTGGTCAGAGAAGCTTCCAAGAGGCCCATGGTCACACTGGAGGAGCTGCAGAAATCCACAGCTCAGGTGGGAGAATTTGTCCACAGGACAACTGTAAGTCGTGTGCTCCACAAATCTGGCCTATATGGAAGAGTGGCAAGAAGAAAGCCATTGTTGACAGAAAGACATAAAAAGTCCCGTTTGCAGTTTGCCAGGAGGCATGTAGGGGACACAGCAAACTTGTGGAAGAAGGTGCTCTGGTCAGACGAGACCAAAGTTGAACTTTTGGACGTAAATGCAAATGGAATGGTTTAGATCAAAGAATATTCATGTGTTAGAATGGCCCAGTCAAAGTCCAGACCTAAATCCCATTGAGCATCTGTGGCAAGACTTAAATTGCTGTTCACAGACGCTCTCCATCCAGTCTGGCTGAACTTCAGCTATTTTGCTACGAAGAATGGGCAAAAATTTCAGTCTCTAGATGTGCAAAGCTGGTAGAGACATACCCCAAAAGACTTGCAGCTGTAATTGCAGCGAAAGGTGGCTCTACAAAGTATTGACGCAGGGGGGCTGAATATAAATGCACGCCACACTTAACAGATTTTTAATTGCTTAAAATTTTGAAACCCATCTATCATTTTCGTACCACTTCACAATTATGTGCTACTTTGTGTTGGTCTATCACAGAAAATCTCAATAAAAAAATTAGACTATAGAGACTGTTGTTTACAAAATTCGGAATTGACTAAATAGGACAGTCGCCTAGAGCAGCGTTTCCCAATCCCGGTCCTCACGGAACATCGCTCTGCGCATATTCGGTATTTCCTGCACCGCCACACGCCGATCCTACGGTGCTAATTAGCTAATCAGTAGCATCAGCTGTGCTGTGGGTCGGGAAACTCGAATCTGTGCAGAGCGGTGTTCCGTGAGGACTGGGGTTGGGAAATGCTGGCCTAGAGGTTAATGTCCTTATTGTTGGTTTATGATGTGGCTTGAAATGTAATATGTGAAAATTGAACAGAGTTATAGCTTTATTATGTAGTTTGAGGACAGCGTCAGTCTTATAAAAACTGAGAATTTATACCTAATCTCACCTGCTTTATTGCATAGCTAGAAAGGAAAAAATGATTTCATGCCCCTTTATGCAAACGCTTAGTGATCATTTGTTGGTTATTGCTGGTTTAATGCTGTTCAAGGGTGTATTCTGGTTTTCCTGGAGATCTTGGTATCAAAAGCAACTTTAAAATCAACAAGTAAAATTGTTTTTGTGGATCATTCTGACTTTTTCTTTTTCAGTAGACATTTAAGATCATCAGTTCATTTTTACAACTTGCTCTTGCTGACCCTAGTGTACTTTTTGGGGGAAAACATATGGCTAAATGCTTACTACATTTAACATCCACCTATTCTATTATCATTTGTAGAAAGCACAATGAAATTCTGACATAATGCTTCCCCACGGACTACAGATAATAGACATTAGAACAGCATTATAACACAATAATGTACAGAATACTAGCCACTATGAAGAAACGTAAAAAAGATCTAAAATATAGCAACATGTAACACAGCATCAAGCATGATGTACTGTAGTAATGTGAGATTTTGCGGAACAATATAAAAAGAACAATGGGTGAAAAATGAGAATTACATTTCATAAATGATTCCAACTGTCTGTTGTTCCTCAAATAAATTAACCTGTACCAGTGTGAGATTTTCTTAATTCTAAAACTCTCCATATGTTTTTTTCACACTTAAAAATTGGACATACACTTCATTCATGCCAAACTGGTCACTGACAAGTTTTGTTGTTAAGCCTAAATGTGTATTACTCTGATTTTGGTGGGATGCACTGGAACTCTGTATTCCCCTGTCCTGATGCTGAAATTGTGTTTTTCCTTTAAGGCTGAGGGTAAGTCTTTAGGCGAACAAACGTTGAAGAGAATGCGGCACAAGGTGTGACCTGACCCTCCCTGCCTTGTCCATTCTGTAATTTCTTTTAAGAGCAGTTTTATTTGTGTAGCCTTTTTAGAACTTACGTTGTCCCAAAGCAGCATTGATATCAGATATCAGGCCGATATTTCACTCATAAAGATTGTCTGATATCATTATTTTTAAACTCAAAGACACTGAACTTTTTTGCTGCCCAATTTGTTACTAGTATGTTTGACTACTACTACTAGATTGTCTACTATAGTCCCACTTATGAGCAAGGTACCGTCCCCAAGCTCTGCTCCCCGGGTGCTGCTCACTGCTATGTGGCATTAGATTTTATTGCATTAATATCTTTTAAGATTATGTAAATATCTTTGATGACAGTGTCTTTTTATGGCTTCAGGTCAGCATTTTAAGGTATCAGAAATGCTTCTGCATTGGACGCCAACTATTAATAATTTCAGCTGTGTTGCAGGGGCGATTGCATGACCCGAGCTGGTGGTGAAATGATTGGGGATAAAGTTGTGTGTGTGGAACGATGAAGCTCCGGTCACATTTTCAGTTTCAGAGTGTTTCAAGGAGTCGTTGCAGCATCAGTGTTGCGTGTTTCTGTCACTTCTGCATCAAGTAACAATAAGGCAGTGATATGACAATCCCTGCTGCAGTAGTGTTGATTTAGTTGTATTTGTGGGTGCTGTAGTTGTGTTTGTTTTACATTTATAGAGTCACAGTTGCCATTGTGGTGGTGTAGTTGTGTTTGTGATGCTGTAGTTGTGTTTGTGTTCTGTTTGTGTTGCTGATGCTGGTGTTTGAGTTAGTGTGAATGCTGTATGATGTAGAGGTTCTTCTGTGGAGTTTGTGATGAGTTTTAGTGAATCTGCAGGTTGGAGGTCGACTGAAGGCAGACTTGTGTGTGTAAAAGAGTGTGTGAGAATTCTGTATCTACTCCCTCAGACAAAATACAAAAAGGCAACCACATTTGAGTACTTGTTGCTGATTGGTCGTTTATTGGCGGCAAAAGCGTTTGAACATTTTTTTTAGGTCACTTCCTCTCGTAGTAACCACAATATGCACAATCTCTCTCTTCTCTCTCTTCACCTTTTGTAGTAGAGCAAAACAAAAAGTAGCGCCGACAAAAAGGGAAGTTTGTGTCTGTGCCTTATTTTGCAGCAAAGCCACACACCTTGTCAGGAGTGATTTTACATTCTGTTTCCATTTGACATTATTGGAGATGCTGAAGGGTAAAAACAAAATTTAATTTAAGTCTGTTGAGCCAGAATCACCAAAAATCCCTTTGCTGTGTGTGTGTTTGTGAAGAGTTTTTCCTAACCTTGATGCCCTTCTAAGCCTGGACGTTTAAAAACTGAGTCTGGCGGGGGTGTGAAACACCCCTTGAGGGTTATGTGCACGTTTGGGTTGTGCTGTGACCTCTGTGGAGTTTAAACTACACAACCTTAAATGACCAGCCGATAATTACTCTTGATTGGTGATTGATGATTAGGATGGTGACTAATGCAGCCCTCGTGTTAGGAGATTGAAATGTGAGTCTTGCATGGAGCGACGGAAATGGATGAGTGTGGCATGAGCATGTTTCTGCTCTTGGGACAGTATGGTTTGTGGTTTTACCCTCTCTCATACTCGTGCTCTCTTTCTTTTCCTTTGTCCTTTACTATCTCTTTCTCTCCCTCTTGCTTTCCCCCCCTTTCTCTTCCGTATCCCTCTATCTTGTCTCTGTCTTTCCGTCTGCACGCTTCGTCTTTCCTCGGCTCTTACGCTCTGCTTCCTGTCGGCCTACCTCGCTCTTCCCTTCCACTCAGAAAGGCGCTGCAGTGACACACTTCCTGTTTCCTCCGTCTCGGCCCAAGCGCATTTCCTGGAGCGCTGATGTTACGGACGCAGCAGGAGAAACGTTTGCTCAGCGTTAACCAAAGTGCTGACTGCCCAGTGATGCTCTCGACTGTAAATCTCCTGCCCAGCGTCTCCTTGCTGAGCTCTTCTGGTATTGTTTAGGCTAGTAACAATACGTGGATCGGTTATCGATTGATTCACTGAGCACATAGCATCCTCAAAAGGATAGCAAAGCGTGTGTATGTGTGTTTGCATCATCAGCAGGTACTGCATTTACATAAAGGCCAAATGTGTAGCCATCGCCCTGCGTGTAGAGACAGGAAATGAGCTCGGTTACAGTCGTCTTGTCGACTGTTACCAGGTGAAGTGAGAGAGAGAAAGAAAGAAAGAAAGAGAAGGGCAGAAGCTTCACCACGCCAGCATGACACAGCAAACCGAGACGATTGTCTCCTCATATTTTGTTGCGTCTTTGTGCCTGTCGACGCACTTGTTAGCAGGACAGACTAGTCTGTGTGAAATGGACACTTGCAACAGAATTTTTTTCCTTCGCGATGTTGGCGTGTTTTGGCCCTTTTCAGAGGTTATGTCACTCAGAGGAAACATTACTGAAAGCCAGTTTGCCCCTAACTTCCTCAAAAATTAATTAAAACCAATAATCAATCAGTGATCTTGCCCGTGATGATTTTTCCATTATTTTAAATATTCTGTTAATACTTAAGAAGAAATTTTTTATAGGCTGAACTCTGTGTTCTTATTCCCAATGAGGTATTTGGGAACCTCGGCCCTGTCCTGCTCCCCACGGAGGCGGTTGGTATATTAATCCACGTCAGGTGCTGACGGGGTTTTGGACAGCTTCTGTGTGAGTGAAGTGGGAGACTGTGTGTGGGAGACGTGTGAGTTTTACTGGACCTTGTGGAAGGTGTTGGAGACGAAGTGCAGTCAGAACCTCTCAGTTCCATCACACCAGCAAGGGGATAATTGCAGCATTTGGTTTCAGCGTTTATTCATGTCAGCAATGTTAGGAAACTAGTGACCTGAACTAGTCTTTACGCATGTTTATGTAATCTTCCTAGACAACTTCCCTAAAATCATGGGGGGTTCATTTAATAAAATACACATTAGAGGCCAACTGATGAATTGTGCCGATATTATCAGTCGATATCAGCTAATTTGTTTCAATGTTTATAACTGCAAAAACACAGAGACAAAAGATGGATACATTTATCCACATCAGTGAAAACAAGGAATAGAGCATGTTCAGCTGTATGTGTGTGTTCATCATGTGATGTTGTCTTGATGAGGAAACTATAAATATCTGCACATAAGAAATATAAAGCAAAATGTTTTGGTAATATTTTGTGCTTGTGAGGAAAAAATGACGTCATTATCGTATATATTTTTTTAAAAATTGTATCTGCCAGTTATTGATATACATATTTTTATCTTTAATGTCCTAGAACAGTCGGACTCTAGCCGGAATCTCCCCAAGCTCACAACAGCACTCAGCCTCAATCTATAGTTAAGAGGCCTCACGAGAATACTGCTCTATTTAGAGATGTGAGCATCACCATTTGCACCACTTATGAGACTATAATCAGGTACGAAATGTGGCCTTGCTGTAGCGTTCACACTATATATTCTGTTCTTAAAGGGGCACACAAGCTCCCTGTAGGTACGTTTGGTCTCCGGACACAACTCTTGCTGCTGCTCTAAAGCGTGTGTGGAGTAGAGAGTCCAGATGGGGATGAAGAGATGAAGGAAGCACTCCAACATTAGACCTTAATAAGTGAACGTGAAAGTGAGTGATTGTCATTGTGAACACACCACAGCACAGTTGCACCACAACTGAATGTGAGCTCTGCATTTGATCCATCCGTTAAGAAGCAGTGGACAGTTAATTTGGTTTTTGTTATTTTAATGTTCATATTTCCTAATGTTCCAAGTATTCTATATATTTTTGAAAAAATTGTCCCAGGGATACTATCCCATAATGGTAGCAATGTAAAATATTAACAATTAGTTTGAATCTGTGAATCGAAATGGTTAAAAACCGTAGACAACACATCTCTGATGTTCTGTGGCTCATCAATAACTCTGACCACACTTATGACCATGTACAAAACAGACAAATTACCCTATTCATTAGCCTCTGGAAGTCTGAGCGTCCCGGATGCCGTAACGACTCTCCAGATCTCAATAAGTCTGTCTGATTTAGTCTGATGTTCCATACAGTGGCAAACAGACTCTGGACATGAGTAATAAAGGCAAGAGACTTAAACAGTCCTAAGGAATCCCCATCAAGATGACCTCTCGGTTCGTCTCTCCTCATTTCTCTCTCTCTCTCTCTCTCTCTCTCCCCTCATGCCAGACGCAGCAGGAATGCAAACAGCAGCCTTCATTTAAGGGGGGCAGTTATAAATCAGTCCCCTGCCTGTTCGCTTGGGCAGATGTGAGCCTAAGTGGGTTACCCAGTTTGGCTGGAGGGGAGTGTGACAGTCGAGTGTTTCCTCTTCTCTTCAGGGTTACTGTGGGGTCTGGCTGCAAAACGCTGCTTTTCTTTCTCCCTTTTCCCCTTGCAAAGTTAACTTGATTCTATAACACTTCTTTCCCAATACATTCTATCTAAAGAAGCCAAAAGGTCAGTTGTAGAGGTAAACTCGGTGTAGTTTTTTGGCAATTCATGGTCTGGTCAAAAATTAGACGGGACATTTTTGGACTGATTTTTTTGGAGCTTTGACGTGGCTTCCAGAGATGGCAATTTTTCTGGCAATTGGCAATTTCAGATAAAGAGGCCCTAAATTTGGGGGTTTTCTCCCGGGTACCAAGCACTAAATATTTTACATATTTGACATATTTTGACCTTTTTTTTAAACTTTCTGTTGACAACGAAGACTAGTGTTGTTGATCAGGAAATGTCATGGCCATTGAAATCTAAAGCTTTGCAAATGCAAATGGCACCCTCAAAGACAAAGGACTAAACTGTGAGCTTACAGCTGCTCTCATCAGTGCTGCTTCAAAACCAAAGTAGTGCATTTTTTAATGGTTGTGTTTTATCAGCACATAAAATATGATCAGTGCTGATGGTCAGAAAAAAAAAATCTGTCACAGATAATTGCTAAGGCAGATAATCGATCAATCCCTAATAGTCACTGCTTATGGCTTAAAGTGAAATGTTGAGGCGTCCACAGAGACTTTCATATTGAACTCTGCATTAAGTGGCACCTTCATATCTCATCTTTCTGCCTTCTGGGTCTGGAATCTGCACAACCTGACTTTCCGCATCTCTGCACAAAATGCCACTTGTGTGTGTGTGTGTTTGTGTTTGTGTGTTTACGCTCGCCATTTGTGTTCTGCATTTGCATGTGGAACAAGTCATGTAAATACAGCTGGACATGCAGAAGGTGGAATGCATCCTACAGTCTGTCCTCATATGCCATGTTTATTTGATGAGGAAAATGAATATTGCTCTTAGTGGACTTTAGCGCAGGAGAGTCCGGTCTAAACTGGGTAAAACGTTTCTAGATCACGATGAATGGAGACTAAGAGTCTGAGTTTTGAGCCCTTGCCGATTGGTTGTTGGCTGACCTCAGCAGAACGGTGACCTTTTTGACCCAGCAGAAATGCATTTGATAGGCAACCTTGCCCTCGCAGCACACACACATCGCATCACAGCGCAACTGCAAGATGGAGTCGGAAGATTGACCGTAATTGACGGTTGCTTACCGTAATTTTGGGGTTTGAGTCACAGTTGGGCCCCTGATCAATACCTTTAACCCCAAACTGCTGAAATTAAGGAAATAAAATTCGCTCTATATATCAGATGCTGTACCTCTCTAGATGAAATACTCCAGTGCCTCAGCATCACTCTGATCAGGGCTGGTGGAGTCTTATTTGGGTGAGAAGAGGAACCTCACTGTGACCGTCTCCTGCGCAGGGTGATGCTGTAGGAGTGTGGCTGCTTGAGCGGTATGAGAGAGTTTATATCCAGCTAGTTGCCTGTACGCTGGAACGCTGGAGGGAGAGAGAGTGCGCGAGAGAGAGAATGTGTGTAGCAGACAGCTTTTCTGCATTGTAAATAGGGCATTATTCTCCTGCTGTGCCATGCAGGAAGGAGTGCAGGGTTTGAGTGCTTAGTGGACTTACGGAAATGGGGGAGCGTGTGTGGGGAGAGAGAGAGAGATAGAAAACAGAAGGGAAGAAGAGGAATGTATCATAGTATATTTACATCATCAATTATTGCTGCATAAACATATATATATATA
>JAVGVS010002340.1:0-11935 GCA_032718565.1 Distichodus sexfasciatus
TAAAAGCATGTAAATATCTGATTATCTGATTAATGGATTTGCACCAAAGTTGCTGGTGTTTATTACCTGCTACTGTTAACGTCACAGTTGGGCCGATTTGTGTCTCTCCTGCTTCTGATCTGAACATGAGCTGATATTCCCCCGAGTCTGTTAGTTTCAGATCTTTGATTCGAAGAGACGTGTTGTGGTAAGGGTATTCCAGGCGTCCTGCGTAGTCGGAGTCTTTAGTTAAATCCTCAGGCTGAGTCTCATCACTCCATTTAGATTTCTGTTTGTAGCTGAACCAGAAGTCAGGTTTCATGTTGGGGTTTGAGTGAATGCACTTCAACAACACTGCTGCTGTTTGTGGAGCACAAATATTCTTACGAATGCACATCACACTCTCACCATCAGCCAGAAACCCTGGAATAGAAAGTACAACTTTAGTGTAAAAATGAATTAGAATATTTATACATTACATCTACTTTATTGTCATATATCTTGTGTTCACTAGATCAGACTCAGCTGTATCAGAATAGCTGTACTCTGTACTCTGTTGTAGATAACTTGCTTTCTAGTAACAATTTACAAAAGTAATTTTGTGCCCAAATCAGACAAAACACTTTTAAACAAAAGGCTTATCCTACCTGGAATATGAAGCAGGATGACCACTGAAACCATCCTCCAGGTAAGGCCCATGACTAGACGTTTTGCTGTAAAGAAAACAGACGTGTAATAAAAGCACCAGCAACTAGATTATTTCAGGTGAGGAATGTTTGGATTTTTAAGTCATATTAACATATTTATTTTATTTAATCCAACTTAAAAGCTAAATGTATTCACTTCTGAACTAACTATTATGAGTTTCCATGGCTACATTTACCAGTGACTGTGTTGTTATGCTTTACAGGAACTTAATGTGTTGAAATTGTAAATGAAACACCAAACAGGGATCTTTACAGAGGGCAATGCGTTGAAATCATGGATGCAGGATGATATCAGAATCATCTCAGAATCGGTCGGTTTTTTTTTAAACTCATCATCATCACCAGAATGATGCTTTCCAGCTGATATTTGATGACGCATTTATGGTACGTGGGTTCAGGTATACGACCTGAACCTTCTGGATGGTGTTATTCTGTGCGAAAATTCCTCATTTATCGGCATCAGGATGAGTATATAAGCATGAAAAACATTGGATATCAGCATTGGTCTATAATTCCTATATTGTGCATGCCTAGTTGAAATGTATATTCAATTTGGCTTTCCTTGAAACTATATATATATATGTTTAGGGGTATATTTCAAAACTCAGAGAACAAAAGTGAGTCATTAAAGGTATATTTAAAAGTAGAAAAATTAAAGAATGACCCGAGTATATACTTCGATAGGAGATAAAATGAATGTGATTGTCCGTGTAGCAGTGTGTGCAGCACAAAGACAGTGATGTGTAAACAGACTAGGAACTAATAATATTTAATGCATTATTAGTCTGTATAAGTCTAGTTCTAGCTTTGTGTTGCTCTCAGTAACAAAAACACACAGTTTTAGAATTTCCCATGAATCTTATATATGATTCATCTGTAGGATGTTGTATATTACTGAAAATAACCACAATACATTGCTATTGCACAATTCAATACATGTAGTTCCTGTATGGCACGTTAACACATTCACTCTTAAACATGGCTAAAACCTAGTTAAAATGCATCAATTATTGAGCAGAAGTGTGTTAAACACGACTTGATCTAATCATTTATACAGTGTAGTTACAGATTAAACTAAGAAAAATAGCAGAATATGACTTACATTGTTATGAGGTCTCTGATGGCTCTCTTTCCACTGTAAGGAAACTACGGGAGTGTGTGAGTCTGCGTGTGTTTCTAGAAGTATAAGAGTGTGTGTGGGAGTGGGTTTATGTAGAGAGGGATAGCAAGAGTAAGTGGTCACTTCTTGTTTCCTTCCGCATTTTCTTCAAGTCGAAAAGACACTTGTCAGTGTTATTTCTCAGGCCTTAAAAGGCATAAAATGTATGTTGAAGGAGAAGAAAATCTATTTCATGTCTATAATCCATGTTCATTAAATTCAATTTTAATTATATAGAAAGCAAAAACTACAAGAACCGTAATGTGATGGTTGAAAATTGCTATAAGAACTCTAGTGACTGTTGATTTTGATCTGTGAGACTTTTGGACTTGTGGAAGAGGTCTGTGTTGGTAAGTTGGGTTTCTTTTACTTATAATACACTTTTTATCAACTATGTTTTAGATATTGTTGTTGGTGTGAAAAGATGATTTTGTAAAAATTATTTAGCTGTGGTAAAGTAACACAATCTATTCACATCTTTGAGCTGTATCGTGGTGTGTGACATAGTTTTGCAACTCACCACAATCCCTCCTCCTCCCTCAAAAATAGAAAATAGTAACATTTTATTTTCTGTAGAATTGTTAATTAACACATGTTAAATGAAATAAATACATTATGTTTAAATAATTTGGGGGCAGCCAGCAGGCATCTGGGGAGCAATGCTTGGGGACGGTGCCTCTGGGGGTGGGGTAACTGTAAGATTCCAGTCCAGACCAAGGGAGGAGTCCACCTCATCTGAAGGGCCATCTGACCCAGACTCCAGTTCCAGACCTTCACAATTACCACAGATTACCAGATCAGCATCACCAGAGTTTTAACCAATCACATCTTTATCACCTGTATTTAAGGACTTTCAGTTGCAACCATTCCCCGTGAAGTATTGTTATGCCTAGTGCTACATACCAAGCGTTCTTTGTGTTTGCCTGCCTCGGTTTTGACCCTTGCTTTCGCTTTTTAGATTACCCCTCTGCTTCTGGCGATTTGGATTTGTTTGCTCTGTGGACTGTGTTTTCTGGTTTTGAAATCTGCTCAAATAAACTCTTGGTTTTTCATCAATCTAGTCCTGTGCCTGCGACCTGGTTCTGTCAACTCTGCGTTTGGGTTCACCTACCAAGTGTTACAGAATACTTCGCCTCTACAGTGGACCCAGCGGAGTTCCAGCAGCTCCTGGCTGAACAAGCACGAGCAATTACCGACCTAGCCTGAGCCATGGCGTCCCTCACCCCGACGACGCCAAATCCACCACTCGGGGCTGGAACCGCAACCGCTAGTGCGCAATACCACACTCGTATGGAGGTGAGGCCAGCTAGTGCAAAGGCTTTCTTATACAATGCGCGCTCAACATCGATCACCAGCCATTGAAATTTCGCAGCGAACCCGACAAGGTACATTTTATAATTTCTCTACTCACTGGCAAAGCATGCGAATGGGCCACAGCTCATTGGGCGTCGCAGAGCCCGGTCCTCGACCACCATGAAACATTTGTCTCCGCATTTCGCTGAGTCTTTGATCATCCTCCATCGGGTAAATCCGTCCACGACCAGCTCTATGATCTCTGACAAGGGTCTGGTTCGGCTGCCGATTTCGCTCTTCAGTTCCGTACACTCGCGGCCGGGACCAGATGGAGTGATGCGGCTCTCCTCACCATGTTCCGACGTGGACTAAATCATGAGCTGCAGACAGAGCTCACGTGTTGTGGCGATATCACCGACTTGGAACAATACATCCAGACCACCATTACTGTTGATCAACTTCAACACCTCCGCTGTCCACCTGTGCCATCAGTCTGAACGTCCGTGGCCACGCCTCTTTCTCCCGGTCAGCAATCGGTGGTGGAGCCTATGCAAATCGGGCGCGTCCCACTGTCAGCTTCAGAGAAAGAGAGACGGCTCCAGGCTTGACTTTGCCTCTATTGCGGAGAACCTGGGCATATAATTTCAGCTTGTCCTATCCGTCCACCCAGAAAGGAGGTACGCATATCTAATTCTCTTGTCTTTACTGCTCAACAGTTCACCATCCCTATCCGCCTTTCACTCAGCTCTTTTTCCTGCACTGTCTCTGCGCTCGTGGATTCCGGAGCTGCAGGATATTTCATTGACAAAAAACTGGCAAGACAATTGGGAGAGAAACTCATCCCTCTGCACATATCATTACCGGTGAGTGGATTAGATGGAAGACCACTTGACAATGGCCACATTACCCTTCAGACTCCTCCACTAGGGGTCAGTATAGGAGCATTACACCACAAAGCTCTATCCTTTTTTGTGATTAATTCTCCTTGCAACTCCGTTGTACTGGGTCACCCCTGGTTGGTCTTTCATGACCCAGCAATATCCTGGACAGACTGAGAGATAGTGGCCTGGGTTCTAGTTGCTTTGAACACTGCCTCTCACTTCCATTGTGAACCACATCCATTGAGAGTCCCATGGAGCCCACTCTAACCCATATTCCATCCACCTTTGCTGCCTACCTCGATGTCTTCCTCTTCCTGCAAGACCCTGGTCTCCCACCACATTGTTCCTGCGACTGTGAGATCGATCTCCTACCTGATGCCCCTCTTCACATCCACAATCACATCCATATTTGGAAGGGAACGAAAGGAAGACAGCATTTATCACCGCACGGGGTCATTTTGAATATCTGGTTTTACCATATGGCCTTGCGAATGCGCCCTCTGTCTTCCAGTCATTCATGGATGAGATCTCCAAAGACATGTTGGACACTTTTGTCGCCATCTACATTGACAGTATTCTCATCTTCTCCCCTGACCTCGCTTCGCACATTACCCATGTCAAAAGAGTTCTACAACGTCTAAGAGAGAACTACTTATATGTAAAAGGGGAGAAGTGTGTTTTCTGCCAATCATCCGTCACCTTTTTGGGCCACATCCTCAGTGCTGGAACAGTAGGAATGGAGCCGCAGAAGACCCAAGCCGTGAAGGAGTGGCCTGAAACCAAGACCCTAAAGGAGCTCCAACGTTTCCTGGGTTCCACCAACTATTATCGGTGGCTCATCCATAACTTCAGCGAGAGGGCAGCTCCCTTAACTGCACTACTCAAGAGCGACAGCAAGTGATTGGCATGGAACCCACTGGCCACCCAGGCCTTCAAGTCTCTCAAGGAAGCTTTTTGCTCGGCCCCGTTCTCTGTCACCCAGACCCTGAATTGCTGTTTGAAGTGGAGATCAACGCATCTGAAGTCAGAGTTGGGGCCGTACTCTCACAGCAACAAGGCAACCCTCAGAAATTCCACACTTGCGCTTTCTTTTCACGGAAACTGTCCCCCACTGAAAGAAACTATGGTGTAGGGGACAGGGAGTTGTTGGCAATTAAACTGGCCCTGGAGGAATGGAGACACCTGCTCGAGGGAGCTGTCCACCTGTTCATTGTATTTACGGATCACAAGAACCTGGAGTTCCTTTGAGAGGCAAAGCACCTTAAACCGCGACAGGCTCGGTGGGCCGTCTTCTTCACGAGGTTCCGGTTCACTGTCACATACCGCCCCGGATCCAAAAACGTAAAAGCCGACTCTTTGTCCCAGCAATACGAGGGAAAAGACACCACCACAACTCATGCTACAGTTCTACCTCCCGACTGCATCGTGGACCCCATCAGGTGGGAAATAGTCAAGCTGATAGAGGATGCAAATCTCCAAATTCCTCCTACGGCTGAGACCCCACCTTACAAGGTGTTCATACCAGTGGAACAACGGAGTACCTTGTTCCAATGGGCCCACTCCACCTTAAGCTCCAGTCATCCTGGTATCACCTGCACCATGGCTTTGCTGGAAAAACACATCTGGTGGTCATCCATGAAAGATGATGTCACCAACTTTGTGGTCTCCTGTCCCGTCTACACCCAGTCAAAGACCCCATGTCAACCTCCCAGTGGCCTGCTAGAAACTCTCCCCATTCCTCGATGTCCCTGGTCCCACCTGGCCGTGGATTTCATCACCGACCTACCCGAGTCAGAAGATTTCACTGTTGTGGCTGTCATGGTGGATAGGTTTTTTCACTCCTGTGTGTCCTTGGTTTTCAACCCCCGTTTTTCCCCTGGGAGGCCGAGCCCACGGATGTTCCTGCAGTAGACGAGTGGTTTGAGAACAGTAGCAGGGTATAGGAATCCTCCCATATGTGCCTCCATCAGGCCATGCAACCGCAAAAACGCCAGGCGGATCATTGACGACGGCTGGCCCCGGACAATGAGTATGGTTGTCCACCTGTGATCTCCGCTTACGTCTTCCCTCCAAAAAGCTCTCCCCCCACTACATTGGTCCATTTAAGGTGGTTCGGCGCATCAATCCGGTGTCCTATCGCCTCCAACTGCCCCCTCGATATCGTATTTCGCCTACCTTCCATGTATCCTTGTTGAAGCTAGTGCGCCATAGCCCTCTACACCCTCAAGTCTCGAACTGTCCTCCTGTGCCCCTAGAGGTGGATGGGGACACTGCCTATCAGGTCCACATGCTGGATTCACGCCGTCGTCAGGGCACACTCGAGTACCTGGTAGACTGGGAGGGATACGGACCAGAGGAGCAGTCTTGGGTGGCAGCTAAGGACATTTTGGACCCCGGCCTGCTTGAGGACTTCCACGTCATTCTGGTCCGGGTGGTCATCCCCCCACACGCCTGCCCGTGGACAGGGGGGTACTGTAAGATCCCAGAACAAACCAAGGGAGGAGTCCACCCCATCGGAAGGGCCATCTGACCAGGACTCCAGTTCCAGACCTTCACAATTACCACAGATTACCAGATCAGCATCACCAGAGTTTTAACCAATCACATTCTTATCACCTGTATTTAAGGACTTTCAGTTGCAACCATTCCCTGCAAAGTATTGTTATGCCTAGTGCTACATACCAAGCATTCTTTGTGTTTGCCTGCCTCGGTTTTGACCCTTGCTTTCGGTTGTTGGATTACCACTCTGCTTCTGGCGATTTGGATTTGTTTGCTCCGTGGACTGTGTTTTCTGTTTTTTACATCTGCTCAAATAAACTCTTGGTTTTTCATCAATCTAATCCTGTGCCTGCGACCTCGTTCTGTCGACTCTGCGTTTGGGTTCACCTACTGAGTGTTAGTGTTCCAGGACTACTTGAATCCAGTAGCCCTGGATTCAAACCTGCAACCTTCTGATCACGGATTGAACATCCTACCGTTACGCCACCAACTGCTCCCTTTTAGCCATAGATTGGGTCAGTTAGTGCAACTACAACTAGATACAGATAGCTTTTCTATATTAGTTACACATACTATAGGTGTAGTTAAATTACCTTGATTTGCTACAATTATGTAGTATTTGTTTTGCTTTATTAGTTAACTATAGGGACAGTTAGCATAGCTACATTTACTACAATTATATTGAATTTTACTTTGCTCTATTCATTGTAAATGGAGACCGCTAGCTTAGCTACACTTCAAAGTCAAAGTCAAAGTAAACTTTATTGTCATCGCTGCTGTATACTGTACAGATAAACAGAGAGACGAGACGACATGGCTCCAGTTTTAACAGTGCAACAAGAAACAAACAAAGGGCATATAGAATAAAAAATACAAACAGAATACAAAAGATACATTTTAAACTAGAAATGCAGTATTAAATATAAACTTTAAACTGGAAGTAGAAATAGAAATAGAAGTAGAAAAATAGACAGTTTGGATGCAGTATTAACCTACACAAGTGGAAATTGACTTTTACACTCGCATACGCATACACTCCAACGTAGAAGTAGAAAGAGAGACTGTGCAACTTAGTTACATGCGGAATTCAAACTACACTTCTGGTGCTGGATATTTTGGTGAAGTAACAAGTTATGGGGATTTCTCTTCTGGAGTATTGGAGGTGTACTTGGGGCTGAATTGCGAGGTTAAACGGGCACGCTACTGCACAGGAACGTCTTCATCCGTGGTGTCCAGACGATTCTCGTGTGGCTAGTGGGTTCTGAACTGGATGGAGGAGTACACGTCTGCTGATGGAGCTTTGAGTGACGTGTAGGTGGGATCGGCTTGGGCGTCATCAACCTGAGAGAGATGATGAAGCATGAGAACTATATATCTGTACTCAAGTAGCGTTACTGTGACGTTGCTGAATAGTCAGAGTCATGTGCTGCACCCCAGTAAAGATAGTTTGCGGTTAGCGATTGGGCATTCCAATGAATATTACTCTTCGTAGTAGTCACTTATGGCCAATTTCCCAGTCGAGGATTAAGTCTAGTCCTAGATTAGCTTTGAATTTAAATTGCAAATCTCCATTGCTACTACAATTTAGTCCAAGACTAGGCTTAATCCATTAGCAAGAAACCAGCCCTTAGAGTCTTAAATCATGAAGCATTGTGTTCAGCGTGATTTGTGAATTTATATTATCGAGTCTCCCGCCCTGAAATCTGACGACATTAGAAGTTGCATTTTTATGTTAAAGCACTAATTACTTAAAAACCTTACAACGCAGAAAGACCAAACCAAGCGTAAAATGACTAGTCTGATTTGTGAATTTTTTCACAACCCACACTTCGTCCGCCAGAGAGTGATAAATCAGTATATTGCAGATGCAGTAAAATGAACCGTTTTCTTGAAACCGTTTTAAAACGCACGTAATAAGAGTAATGGTAAAAAAAAAACAACAACAACAACAACAAAAACCACTGGAATTAGAGTTAGCCTGATTTGTGAAAAAAATCACAAATGGATTTTGGCAAATTATGGAAGTGATTGTGATAAAGGTATAAAATCAGGGTTACTTCTGATTCCTGAACTTGTATTACAATAATGTAATCTGCCTGTCAGGGGGTGCTAAAGAGGCGCTGTTTTAAGACGGAGAAATATTTATAATAAATACTTTTTTGATAATCATACTGTGTTGTTTCTTGTCACAGTACTTTTTATATTGAAACACAATTAATTGATACACAAATCACATGGTTTTTCATATGTATATGAATTGTGAAAGTGTGCACAAATGCAGGTTTGCCTGCCTGACCAGAAATCACATCGTTTTTCATATTTTTTTGATCTGTGAAAGTTTTCACAAATGCAGGTTTGTCTGTCTGACCACAGATCACTTTTTTTTACCATTACTGTTATTACGTGCGCTTGAAAGCGGTTTGAAGAAAACGGTTCCTTTTCCTGCATCTGTAATATACGTGTAGTGGGACGACTGGGTGAAGCCCCCCTCCCAATGACTCCGGTGATTGCACGCAGACTGGTACACCTGTTGGTGATAGAAGCGTGCCGCATGCCTGAAGCGTGTAAGCGTCTATGCAAACTGCCCTCTGCTTTTGGAGTTTCTTACTGTGGGAAGCCCGTTGGATGTGTCGCTCCCTTTGTTGGAGAAAGCTTTGCTGCGTGGTTCGTGTGGGTAGGTCCTTCTTTCATTGCTCTCCCTTGTTATAGGCTTTATAAGGTAGTGTGTTAACAAGGGCTTTTGTTTCGGTCAGTGATGTGTAAACGGAGAATAGTGGTACCGCCCTTTCCCCTGCGAGCAACCGCCAATTGTTTGGTGAGTGATTATTGGTGTGATTCAATTGTATGTCTGTTAGAGCTGAATTTTAATGTAATATTCTGTTTTTTGCAACTTTATTGTCATCTCTGCTATATACTGTACAGATACATAGAGAGACGAGACGTCGTGGCTCCAGGTTATTTCCAGTGCAAACAAACAAAGAACAGTAGAACAGAGAATAAATAGGCAGTGGCACAACTAGGCACATGGGATAGACAATAAATGAGTAGAAATGCTAAAATATACATTAAACAATATACATTTTAAACCAGACAATATACATGTTAAACTAGACAGGGATTTCTTTTCTTTTTTAAAAAAAATATATATAATTAGAGGCTAGAAATAAACAGAGGTAAAAATGTTTGTCAAGTCAGGATGCAGTATTCTTAACAGGTTGAAATTGACATTTACACTGAATGTGCAAGAGGTAGAGTCATAATAGACAGATACTATATCTGGACTATTTGTGGGCCCGTTAGCTGGTCATATAGGGGGCTCACTGCTGCTTTGCCGAACTGTTTTAGTTTGTTATCCTTTTGATTTACACCAGTAGGAGGCGTTCTAGTAGTGATGGCCGAATCGTTCTTTTTAACTCGGTTTTTTAGTGAACGGGTCGAACCGATTCGTAAGTTTGAACGAATCGATTGTTAAAATGATTTCAAAACGTTTTTAAAACTGATCTTTGGCTATTCAACATCCAAAAGCATCTCCCGCGATTTCGGATTTATTTTTTAATGTTCCGCCTGCGCTTGTCTTATCACTTTTACGTTCATTCTTAAAAAAAAAAAAAAACCTTTTACGTTCATTATTTTGTTCGTCATTTACATTCGTCACTTTTGCGTTCGTAGACTTCCTCCTGGTGCCGAGAACACCCGAACGACCGAGCGCCTGATTCGTCGTGAGACTCGGTTGCTGTATAAGTGAAGGGAGATACGGTCTCTGACTCGGTGACTCGGTGAACCGGTTCGATGAACGAATCCAACTTTCGGTTTTCGGACACTCGTTGAGTGACTCAAACGAACGGTTTGCGAACCGATCCCAAGAGCCATTGCGGCGTTTACTGTGGAAATGCTGCTACGCTGTTAAAAGGAATAAAATAAAAGCAGCTGTTCATCATTTATCACAACAATAAATTATTGCATTTCTGTATAATAAAACTATATGTCTTTAATAAAAAAACAAAGATATTTATTAACTTTGACGTTTACACAGCAGCGTATGCAGGTTTACTCATGCTCATTGTATGTGTACGTGTGATTATGTTGGTAATATTGCCGTTGTTGTTAGCTGTGATGTAGTCCTTGATACTCATGCACATGAATTTGGCTTAAGTAAAGAAAATAAGAACTATATATACACACGTGTTTATTCAGCATCGACACCCTTTCCGCTTTATATATATTGGTTTTTTATTATTATTGTGAATGGTCAAGCTGAACATTTTTGTTGAACAACAGCGCCATCTTTCAGTCAAATAACGTAACATTGGAGAAGGGAACATTGAGACACCGTTCGATTTATTATCCGATCCCATAGAGTCAGGCGCAAAAAAAAAGACGGAAAAATCATAGAATCGATTTTAGAATCGATTGATTACAACGGACAGTTCGAAAGAATCGAATCAGTTAATTGAGTCGAACTTCCCATCACTACGTTCTAGCGGCTGCGGATTGCAGTTTGATTTGCTGTGGTGTGCTGTGCTGTATCCTATTTTATTTTTTATTTTTTTTGAAGGTATCTGATACTGTGTGTGTGTGTGTGTGTGTGTGTGTGTGTTCACATGCTTTTGGGTGGCACTCCGCCCCGGCCCTTATAGCGATTTGCCCCCCACTGGTAAGCCTCAGTTAGTTTTTGATTTTATTTACCTTTGGTTATTGTGTGTATGTGTGAATACGACATGATGTGATGCTGAGCTGCAGTGTATTATTTTTTTATTCTGTGTTAATAAACCTGTTTTTATATTGGAACCACGTCTGTTGTCAGAAGTGAACGTACTTGTGTGCCTTTGTTGGACTAATTTACTAGGTCTCTGGGTCTAATTCCCAGAGTGGGGTAGTCTGGCTATTAGTGTTGCGCCGGTCGACTTTTTTTAACACCCGCCCCAAACCGACCCGTCAGGAGATGCAAAATTGCTATTATTTTCAAACTGTGTTGTACAGTATTTTTTATCAGAAAGAAAATAATTGTTTATTTTTTAATAGCTGCAAAAATCTAAAGCAAACTTGTTTTTAAGTTGCATCTGCAAAAATAGACAAATATTTGCAATAGGCAACACCAAAAAATAACAGTCTGCACGTAAATATAAAAGTATCTTTACAGTAACATTCTTTATTTTATAATTGCAACATTATACCAGCGCTAAACTCTATCATACTGTAACAAGTACAGTTTATATTGTTTAAAATGTACATGTTATATTACACAGCGTTATGTCATTTTGTGCATGTTTTATTGTTTAGTTACACGTTGACACGTTGCAGTAAAACGCGGTGGTATTTATCAATTGAGCGAAGCATAAAAGCACAGGAAACGAAAAACATGGGAAAAAGAAAACAAGCATTTACTGACATTTACCAAATATAAATAATCTTTATCT
>JAVGVS010002341.1:0-11935 GCA_032718565.1 Distichodus sexfasciatus
CGGGCAGTATTTTTTTTATTTGGAAATGCAATTTGTGAAAAAAATTATGGTAGGCATGATTTCAACCACCCAACCAGTAAACGCCACTCTGATTGGCTGAGGCAGTCATCATACCCAAGCTAAGCTCCACTCTGATTGGCCGAGGCAACGCGCAAGCATTTGGCGCGAATCTGATTTTTTCTGTCTTCGCTCGGCTCTGCTCAGTGTACTCGTCTTGCACTAAGTGGAAAATACATTCGGCCAGGTCAGTTAATTTTATGTTCATTTATGTATTTGTAAGTGTTAGCTGTGTAGCTTTGTGGTCTTATACCACCCAAATCTGCTGTGGCTATTTGCATTGCCTTTCTTCCCCTCAGCTAACGTTAGCTAAACGTTGGCCATATTTAAAATGGAATTGGAATTACTGAAAACAACCGTTATAAAATTCACGTTTTACCGAGCTTTAACGTGAACAAGCATTGTTCGGTCACGAAGTCACTGCGCTACCCAGGGCTAGGCTGATAGTCAACCTAAGCTAAATCAAACATGGTTCATCAGCTGTCTCTGGCTAAATTCTCTAAGCGAGCAGCATTCAAGCACTATGATTGGCTGAGGCAGCACGGACGAGGCAGCTCGGCCAATCAGAGTGGCGTTACGATGAATCATAACCCTAACAACGCCACTCTGATTGGCTGAGGCAACACGCCAAGCATTTGGCGTGAATCAGAATATTTCTTTCTTCGATCGGCTCTGCTCAGCGTACTCGTCTTGCACTAGTGGAAGATACGTTCGGCCAGGTCAGTTAATTTTATGTTCATTTATGTATTTGCATGCGCTCTAACACACTTCTAGTCAGCTTGTTAAAGTAGGTTAATGCTAAGTTATGTTCAGGAATTTTCTTCATGTTAGATTTTTTTTGGTATTTTTTGGTATAACCTGCTGTGGCTAGTTAGCTTGTAAAAACGTAAGCTCATTGGCTCTCCTCTGCTTCATCATGTCTTCAAAATGTAGCCCTATGTGTTGTCCTCGTAAGTGTTACTGCTAATAGCTAAGGTATAAATAGTGATACTGAGTTTAAACAAAAGACACTGAATTTTTCTTACTTTTTTGTCGTTTTTCTAATAATGTAAGCTTTTTACAGTTGTCTTTTCTATTTGGGCCTGTTTGGTCTCCTTTTGATTAGAAGCAAACACTAATTCTGTACTGCAATGAATGCAATGTTTTCATACATTCATACATTTTTCTGTGCTTTCCAGACCCTTTCTTGTACCCTGCCCTCCTTGTACAAGCTATGATGTCATCTCAGAAGGTAGGCTTATCTTGCAAAAAGAGTTTTCAAAATTACAGCAGCATTTTGCTGACAGACCAGAAAAATGGGATCAGATTCACATTGAAATTAGATTATTTTTAACAAGATGATTTTCACCTTAACACAATATTTTCATGTTATAACAAGAGATTTTTTTTTTTACATTATTAGGATATACAAAAATAATGCTTTATAATAGGGAAACTTCTTGTTATACTATTATGTTAAACCCAAGCATGAAGTATAGAAATAATCAAACTGTATATACCATTATATAAGGATTAGTTCACCCCAGAATTAAAAATTTGGGATCATTTATTTATCTCCATGTCATCCAAGATGTTCATGTATTTCTTTCTTTAGTCAAAAATAAATTAAGGTTTTTGAGGAAAACATTTCAGGATTTTCCTCCACATTGCACTTCAGTGGACGCTAATGGGTTGAAGGTCCAAACTGCAGTTTCAGTGCAGCTTTAAAGGGCTCTACATGTTTTCAGCCGATGTATTTTCTAGCAAAGCTATGAAACTGAAAGTCATTTTCAAAAAAAAAAAATTATATACTTTTTAACCACAAATGCTTGTCTTGCAATAGCTCTGCGATGTGCATACATGATTTCAGGCATTACACAATCATGTTGTACGGGTCACGCGTGACAAATGTTTCCCTCAAAAATCTTCATTTCTTTTTTGACTGATGAAAGAAAGACATGAACATCATTGATGACTTGGGGATGAATAAATTAGCAGGAAATTTTGATGGAGTGGTGAACTAAACCTTTACAATTTGTTAACATCCTGTTCAATTTTGTCCAAAGAATATTAATGCCAATGAAAACAAACAGTGAAAGTAGGCTATGCTAAAATCACATCATCTTATGTAACATTTCAATTTAAAAACAAATATAATACTTTATAATGCAGAAGTTTAAATTCACTAAACTAAAAATGGCAGTGAATTAACACAGGCACACTGATTAATTGCATAATATTTTGATTACCCCATTACTGCTATCATAAAAAAAAACTTGTGTAAATTTATACACAATTGTACTCCTATCCTCTTGCGCTTTGTCTGTTTGGCACGCATACATGCAGCATTGCTAATTCTCTGAAGTCTGAATCACATTCATAAGCCTCATCCATTTTTGACAGTAAAATAGAAATATTTCTATGGCATTTACAGATGGAAAATATACCTGTGCAATTTAATTTATGCACTGAGGAAAGCAGCTCATCTCAAACACATTAAACAGTGCAAGTAGTGTCTCAGTCAGCAGCATTGCTTTAAAAATCACTTTAGACAAGAAGCTTTAAACTAGATGTTAACTATATCTTACTATTTATTTTAAAACTCTTAATATTATACATGTTTCATGTTTAGGACAAATTGGATTATGCACAGTTTCATGGAATAAATAAATGAGAAAGTATATATGTTCATCTTATTTGTTTGATTGGATTCGCTTTGTCAACTTTCAGTACTATTTTGTTTTACTTATCCAGAAATATTGAAAATTCTAAAGGGGTTACAGACTTTCAAGCATCACTGTATACACCTGAAAGTAATTAAAAGCAAATAAAAAAAGTGAAGTGATTTGTAAATATTGTTATTTATGCTTTGTTTCAGGCAGCAGGGGAACAGCTTGGGACATCTCTTGAAGATAGAGACAGTGCCTGATACATGCGCACACACACACAAACACCATACACACTGTATATAGTATATAATTAACATAAATGTCTTTGTTGTTACTATATCCCAATGTTTTGATAAATGCTTTGTAAGTTTTCATGGCAATAAAGCCAATTTGAATTAAACTGATTTGATTGAGCTCTCTCTGCCCCCTCTCTCCCCTTATGCCTGATTAGGTTCTGCAGACAAAGTACCAGTGTGAAAGAAGTGCTGCAGTAAAATTGTAGATTGAGCCCCTAAAGTTTCCTGTAATGTTACTAAAGGTTCTGAAAACATTCAGTAAATGTGATGGAAGGACCTAAATAGAACCAGAAAATAACATTCTAGGTTGGTATCCTGAAGGTTTTGAAAATGTTTTGGGAATGTAGCATAGAGACCTATAGGGAATATCCTATAGTAGTGGTCCCCTAAAAGTCCCAAGAACGTCCTGAATGTTCTGTGAAGGTTCCCTAAATAACGTTCCCCAACCCTTTAAAGAACCACATCATGACCTTCTTAGAACGTTCTGGGAACGTTACTAGGCAACGTCCTTGACACCAGTGTGCACGTTCTGAGAATGTTGTGGGAACGTCAACTTTTAAAGTAAAATATGGTCCCCTAAACGTTCCAAGAATGTCCTGAATGTTGTGAAAGTCCCCTAAATAACGTCCCCCAAACCTTTAAAGAACTCCACATCATGACCGTCTTGGAACGTTCTGGGAACGTTACTAGGCAACGTCCTTAACACCAGCGGGGACGTTCTGAGAACGTTAATAGAACGTCAGAATTTCCTAATAAGTATGGTCCCCTAAACGTTCCAGAACGTCCGGAATGTTGTGAGCGTCCCTAAATAACGTCCCCCAACCCTTTAAAGAACTCCACATCGTGACCGTCTTAGAACGTTCTGGGAACGTTACTAGGCAACGTCCTTAACACCAGCGGGGACGTTCTGAGAACGTTCTCGGAACGTAAAATTTCTAGCGGGGGAGTACTTTGCTGGGGTGTACAGCTCTACCTTTGAATTGATATGAAAGTGAAAATGAACTCCTTCAAAAAAATGTGTTATCGTTTGTCCACGTCATAATAGATCCTTTATGGGGAGAACTGTTATCCTATGGCGTCACAAAAGTCAAAGTCAAAGTCAACTTTATGGTCATCTCTGCTATATACTGTACAGTTATATACATAGAGAGACGGGACGACGTGGCTCCAGTTTTTACAGTGCAATAGGAAATAAAGAACAACGAACAAATAAGGCACAGAATAAGCAATATATAAATAGAATACCAAATATACATTTTAAACTAGGAATGGAATATTAAATATAACTTTAAACTAGAAATAGAAGTCACAAACAAAACGGAAAGTAAACATGACGAACGAGAATTGCAGTATAAACACTGAATTCGCTGGAACGCTGTTAGCCGCTGCCTGCTCGTGGTGGCGCCGCCGGAAAATAACCCATTGGCATATTTGGGGTATTTTTTTTAAGGTTTGCTTTTAATAAATGGGCTTCCTCAGGTAACAGACTTGCACTTTGTTCCATCAACACAGTGCCGTTGTGCGTCTGAATCCCCCTTCAGCCCCCGCCCCGTTCAGCGCGCGTCCGTCTGATTCGCCTGACGCGGCCCGAACCTGAGGGCGCCGTAGCTCTCTCTCTCTCTCTCTCTCTCTCCCTCCCTGACACACACACACACACTCACACACACACTCAAACACACTGCTGAGCGGAGGAGAGATTTCAGAGCTGCTGCTTCAAAAACACGCTGCTTTAACGGTGGACATATTTACAAGGGGGCTACAATGGGGAAAGTGGAAGGAGGGATGAAATGCGTGAAATATCTGCTCTTCCTTTTCAACTTCATATTCTGGGTAAGTGCTCCGCCGTTTACGGGACTTGTGCATTGATTCGGTGCCGGTGTGTGTGTGCGAGCCTCGAGGAGCGTGTGGCCCAGGTACGCCGCCAGCCGCGTGTGTTTATGCGCGTGTTGAAGGTGGAATTCGCCTGCCGTAGGTGTGGAAAGGAGGAGATTCTGGCTGGCTCGCCGTGTGTTTGTCATGTTGGACATGCAGTGGATGGCGGGGCAGGGCTGTGCCTCAGCTAGTCGGTCGGACTCAGATCAGATTTTCCATTAAGGAAAAAAACGCCCCTTTTCCCTCCATTCAGCGTGTTTTGAAAAGGAAGAGTGTTTGTGCACAGGGCAGCAGCATGGAAAAGCAGCAGGCTACAGATACACACACACACACACACACACACAGTCTGTGAGTGTGAAGCAGGAATTTCATTCCCAAGACTTTAAAAAGCTGCAACTATGACAGACTTTATAGAAAAAACTAAATAAGATGTTATTTTAAAATATATTTGATGGCTCTTCCATTATTCAAACTTGTAAGAACTACAGGAAAGTTTCAGAATAGGCAGCAAACCTATTCTTCTGATCTTACAGCTCCTTTTTCAAGTGCTGGCTTTTTCTGACTAACAACTGTTAAGCCAGGTGGGCATTTTACACACACACACACACACACACACACGCACGCACAGAGTCTCTGATTACATGCTGACTGGTCAGGTGTTAGTGAAAGGTGATCGTAGTGTCAGTGGATTTTGCTCCAAAACAAAGCTTTAGTCAAGATTAGGAGTTAAGTGCAAACATCACTGAAGGTTTGGACGTTTTCCAATATTTTGAATAATGGAAGAGCCATCAAATATATTCTAAAATAACATCTTATTTAGTTTTTTCTATAAAGTCTGTCATAGTTGCAGCTTTTTAAAGTCTTGGGAATGAAATTCACTGACACAGACAAATATGAATCTGCATGTGACTACAAAGGTCTAACTGAGAAAAATGAATTATCGAAAAAGAAAGAGTAAAAACAGGCAAAGCCTAGTGCTAGACTAACTTTGACTCTCAGGGCTGGTTTCTTGAACAAGGTTTAAGCCTAGTCTCGGACTAAGCTGTAGTACCAGTGGAGAGTTACCATTCAAATTCAAAGGAAACACTTCTTTATCCATTTGGTATCCATCAGAATATAGAATAACATTTTTTGTTAACAAATACATTTTTTATATTTCTTCTTTCCTATAGATTAATCTCTGACATTATAAAATCAAAAAAAAAATCTGAACATGAAGAAATACTGAAGTCTGGGGGAATTTTGAACCTATAAAATGGACTTATTTTGCCCTTTCCGGGAGATAAAGTTTCCCACTATCCCCCTCGCGCCACTCGGAGCCGCGTCACAATAAAGCGATGGATGCAGGTCCCAGAATAAACGCTGAAAATCACAATAAATGTCTGTATTGTAAGTAGAACACTGGTTGTTAATCAACTAAACTATGAATTTTGTCTGTAATAAAACGTGCTCTCACACAGCGAGTTTTTGTGCATTTACCTCTGTTTTTTGTGCACGGAATATCTCACAAATACTTTCACATACAGAGGGATCATGTCTTGCCTTGAGCGTGCCACTGGAAACATTATGTGTCACTAATAAGCATCCGTGTGAAACACAAGCGGAGCATGCTCTAGTGAGTGAAAAGAATTAAACGAAGCTTCCATTCTATAATTTTTTTTTTAACCAAATTATTCAAATATTTGTTTCAGCCCTAATATGAAACCACTCCTCTGTCTTTCTTCTGTCTCTCTCTCTCTCTCTCTCTCTCTCTGTCTCTCTCTCTCTCTCTCTCTCTCTCACACACACACACAAATTATTAACCACTATACAGCCACAGGAAGCTCCTAGCTTTGTGGCTTATGCCATTTTCTCCTTTAGAGGTTGTGTTAGTGTGTGTGTGTGTGTGTGTGTGTGTGACGGAGTTTTGAAATGAGGCCATTGTGTTCTCTCAAGCTTCCTCCCTTTTTGAGCTGGACATCAGCTCTGGTTTGATACCCACTTATCTGCTGTCTGATCTAATGCCTACATAGTTTTGCGTAAGTGTGGGCATGACAGTGGATATGATAATGCTGGCATTGGAGTGTGTGTGTTTGAGAGACAGTGCAAGACAGAGATGCACTTAGATAAAGTCAGAAGGATGATTGGAAAAAAAATTTAGAAAAGAGAACAGTACAGCAGTAGGATAGAAATAGGGTTCGGCAGAGATTGAATTGTGCGTGTGTGTGTGTGTGTGCGTGTGGGCTAAACAGAGACAGTTGGCATGATCCTGACCTAGATAGCCAGGCAAAATGGACGTGTCATCAGCAGATGTATTGTAAATGTTGGTGTGCAGCCCAGAGACGTCTTTATCCGTCCTTTATCACGCTGACACACACTCATGTGCGCCTCTAGATTGTTTGTGAGCTGCTGCAGTGGTCATTGAAGTAGCCAATGGCCAGTGCAAAATAACGGGATATCTAATGAGCAGGCTGACTGTGATGTGACTCTAACCCTTTCACTGTCAGTTACCATACCCATAATTCTTCTGAGATCAGTGCCAGGCCCATCATCAACATCATCATCATTATCATCATCGTCGTTTCCAGCATGCTGGCCCTCGCAGGTCCAGGGGGAGGGGCAGTGAGGGTGTCCCTAACCCAATAACACTAATTTCCTGTTGGCTTCATTTATCATAGATTTTTTGATTGTATGCAGCTGGATGAGATTTGGTTATTTGTGGAAACAGATAATCTGGGAATTCTGTTAGTAATTATGAGATGGATGTGATTCCGGGTCAGAAGATGGTGTTAATGCACTTTGTGTGTTATGAGTTCGGCTGGGATATAGAGTGTGTCTTTCATCGTGACAAAGTGCCCGACTGATGCAGGATTGTTTGGTAGTTGGAGGATTATTATTAAAAATATTAACGTGTGCATTAAATATTCTACACAAATAATGTGCAGTGTGAACTGCTAGTTAAACATAATTTTATTGACACTAAAGTGCCATTCATGGAACAAATAATTCAGTTTGATCCATTTAATGATCATTTTGTGGAACATATCTTTTGACAATTAGACGTAGAATTTTGTATGTCGTACTAAGATTGTAGCAAAAACAATTCTCATTATTCACAACTCATTATTTGACATGTCCGAGGCAACTGGGAATCATTTTCAGAATTAAATATATGTTTTGAAGCAGAATAAAGGCAAAAAATTCAGTTTTCTTAAAATTATTTCTTTTATTTGTGTGACTGAGTGGAATGCACAGCCCTGATTCAGAGCCCTAACAGTGTGATGATATATACTGTATATATATATACATATATATGATTTTATTGCAGCCTGTGCAAAAAGTTCCTTAAATACTGCCTGGCTCTTTGGAGACAAAAAATGGACAAACGAGGGGCAGCTCTAGAATTTTCATCAGTACTTTATGATGCAGGCTGGGTTGAATTCACATCTTCCAACCAGAGACATAGGGCTGGACAATTAAAGTGCCCCTATTATGCCATTTTAAAGGTTGCTAATATTGTTTTATGAGTCTCTTAAAACAGGTTTACATGTATGCAAGGTCAAAAAACACTTTAGTTTTCTCCAAAAATAGATTTAATTTTACCCCATTTCTAAATGATTCGTAAACAACTCGTGTGAAGCAGTTGGAAGAATCAGTCTGTCTAAAGCATATTTTAATAAATAAGTTTCTTCTTTGCCTTATCTAGCCTTACGATGGCTCCTGGTTTTCTGATGGTACTGAGAAAATGGTAACATTGTACCATTATAACATTTATGAGCGAGTGACAAAGGCGTTGGTTACTTTAACGTTTTGCGTGCTTATTAAACGTATAAGACCTAACTGTTTAATTATAATTATAAGCTCGATAAACTATAACTTGCGTTTAACCGCCCCGTCGCCGTTCCTCTTCCTCCGACATCTTTGGTTTTTCTGTAGGAACTTTCTTAAGCCAATCACAAAACCAAGAGCCATCGGCCAATAGGATTTGCAGGCAGAAACTGCCAAAACCCCGCCCCCAAACTGTCCAAACCCCGCCCCTTTCAAACCACGCGCGTAGAAATCTCACTCGAGCAAAAAAGCCGCTCGTCGGTAATCTACTTTGTGCGCGAGGACATTTAACACATCGAGAGGAAAAAGACATTCGAGAGAGGAAAAATACAGTTTGCACACAATATTATCACAACCGTGCACTCGATTCTTAATTTTGTGCTCTCGAGTTTCACATTTGCGCTCGCAACTTTGAAATTTACGCCTGCAAAATTTTTGCGGCAAGCCATTTTGCGCGCTCTAGTTTTGCCGTTGATGTGACGCCACAGGGCCATTCTTCTAGCTGTCACTGAATGCTATTGCACAAGAGCGAATCTCACCAGAGTGTGGTGTATTGGTGCACTCTATTGGAAAGCGGTAGTATTGCACAGGTAGAAAGGAAGGAAAACGTTTCACTCCGTTTAAAAATACGTCTGGCGACAATTATCGACAATCAAATTGGTCGGCGACTATTTTTATTGTCGACTTTTGTCGACAATGTCGAATAATCGTTGCACGCCTACTCAGCAGTGATATGGATCAAATATTACTTTCCGTTTGCTGTGCGTTGAACACACAGCATCCCTTGGTGTGCTTTGTGGAGACTGACAGCCCCATAAATCTCTGATAATAATTTTAGTGTGTGGAGTGCAGCTCTCAGTGTGCAGGAAGACAGTGTGTGCGTCGTACCATAGAGAGCGGAAACTGCCTGCACTTTGTGGTTACAGAAGATGCACTTACCACTTCCCTCAGCATGTGACATATAGAATATTGTATATTTTTGTGTCTCTTTTTATCCTTTTTATACACTTATAGTTTCTCCACAGCACGGTTCTATATTCAAGATTTGAGAAACTGTATTGTCCACCCAGCCATACACAAAGATCTCAAATAGCGTTCTCTGGACAGATATGGCGTAACATTTAACTTCAAAAATGGCATAAAGTGCAGAGGAGACATGACAGAGAAGGCATGATTTAGGGCAGTTAGTAGGAGTGTGCCATCGAATCGAATCACGATTCTTTTCTGTCGATTCATGCATTCCAAACAATCCATTCATATTTTTCAACTAACACAATGGCACTAGTTTACTTTTTCCCCGACATGACTTCAGCTCGCCAATCCTTTAGATGGCGCAATGTCAACATCTGCCCAGATAGACCCCCTTTTGCGTGAGCGTGAAAGAAATGCAGTGAGTATGCCTACATATGCATTACATTTAGTAAACTATTCATACATTTGATTCAGTGTGATTTCTTTGTCGATCTGCCACAGTCAAATGGGAAAAGTAACTCAAAACAGCAAACTGGAAACAAATTCATCTATGTATTGAATCGTGAATCGTTCATGAATCGAATCGTGAGCCCAAGAATTGGAATTGAATCGTGAGATTTTCTAAATCACGCACCCCTAGAAGTTAGTGTGGTGTTTAAACCACACACAGATAAACACTTCCAGCCCTTACTGGCACAGCTACTGGTGGAATATTTAGTTGTTTTTTTTAGGGGTCATGTGCTTCTTACACCCGTGTTTTTTTTTTTTTTCTTCATGTGATAATTTTTATTTTTGGAAAAGACTGAGAAATATATCACCTCCTGCCCTAAGGTTAAAGCATCTGTCAGACAGCAGGTGGTAACATGACATCATCCATGTACCTCAACCAGACCACACCCAGAAATCTGAACCCACCCCACCCCTCCCCCGATCTGTTTATCATCTGCCCGTTAACAGCAACCTCTCCAACAGAACAAAAGAACTCAGCAGACCATGTGACCATACAGACAGCCTCTAGGAAAATGAACTGTAGCTCATCTGCATTTGTTTATATTAGTGTGGCACTACTACTAGGATTGTTTTTAGTATTGAATAATGAGAGCAAAATCTGTTTGCTTCAGTAGAAGCCTTACAATTAATAAGTGAATGTAAATGGCAAAAATATACACATACACATACCTGTGAGCAGCTTGAAGTTTCATTCTGGTATTGGTGCAGCCTCGGTTGGCAACGAGCTTTACAGCATTCAGCAGAGAGAAGCTTGGGCTGTGTGATGAACCCTTGATTTGCGCTTTAAGAATTTTTCATCGTCATACGTTCAAGTGAGTCAAGACTTAGGCTATTGACGTTGCAATTTTTCTACAATATCTTGTGTTACATAAAAGAAAATATACAGTGTGTGTGTGTGTATGTACGTGTATGTGTTATATATATATATATGGGCGATAAAACGATCTCGATATTTTATCGAGAAAAATGTGATGACGATAACGATGATAAATCATCGTTATCGTCTGTAAAATTCGATCATACTTGTTTCTCCACTATGCGACAGCGCGTTGAGATAGACAGTATCTTTGGCCAATCACGTAGCTTGGCATAACGCCAGCACAACAGTCAATCGCGCCCAATGATGCAAATTTGCCCATAACACACGAAAAAGCCGCGTGGTAAACATTAGTGGTCGCGTGCCGAGTATACTTAACGTTCAGAGCGCTTATGCGCGCGCACGCGTTCTCAGCGTTCTCTTGACGCATCCGCTGAGCATGTCGTCATGAATTTATGAGAGTTGCAGTAGCAGCAAAAATCGGGGCGGTTGTATGTTAAAGTTTTGCCACGTGACGTCAGCATCGTTGTTTACTATCAACACGGCTGAACGGTTTCGCCGGGTTTTTTTGCACCTTTGTAACATCCGAATGCAAATAATTTTTTATCTTCCTCATTTCACAGCAAAATGTTTTCTCTCACTGCCGCTTTCTACTTCTTTCTGTTCTTCTGTCACTTAACGGCAGACTGGACGCTTTTATGGTGTACACTGCCACCAGTCTTCAAGATTAAGTGCAAACACACCCGTCACGTAGCGTTAAAAGATGAGTGAAAAAAGGCGATGAAAATGCAGCGCTTTATAGTTACAGCGGACGCTTTGACAACAAATGCCGCCTGGGAGTAAACTAATAAAATACGAACGTGAAACTACCAGATGACACTTTTCGTAACTTAGCAACAAGCACCGAGAAAGCGCTCTGGAACTGAGGTGTTGACAGCTGACAGTGTGTATATATA
>JAVGVS010002342.1:0-11927 GCA_032718565.1 Distichodus sexfasciatus
TGAGGATATTGGTCCTGGAAAGTCCTTGAAAGGTCCTTGAATTTGGTGTGGGAACCCTGTTTGGACACGCCAGGCACAAGAGCAAGCTTTCCAACGTACAATAAATACGTCATGAAATGTCGAGTGAAAATATCGAGCAAATCTCAGAATAGGGCCGATGCCGATGACTTAAGAGAAATGTAATTATCATCCGAGTCTGATGTGATTCCCATATTATCGTGCATCTAGAGGTGGGCGATATATCGACTTTATCGATTAATTCGAATTTACAGTTCAGGACGATGTGTTCTTATGAAAATCGATTTTATTACTTATTTTACACGCGGGCGCCAAAAGCGGAACTAATGCGACGCATCGTTCTACACGGGTTAAATTAGCGCGGCGCACCCAAACCCTGTAGCAGATTCACAAACAACATGGCCACGACAGGGGAAAAGTATGGCGTCACATCAGGGCCAAAACAAGAGCGCGCAAAATGGCTTGCTGCAAAAAAATTCGCGGGCGTAAATTTCACAGTCGCGCGCGCAAATGTGACACTCAAGAACACAAATTGAAGAATCGAGTGCGCGGTTAAATGTGACCCCCCCTCCATAATTAGACACTTTTAGGTGAATAAATATGATTATAATATAAAACACGGAATTCAGAAGAATAAATATGGAAAAACGGAATTCAGGAAAAAAATCAAACGGAATTTAGGAAAAAACAAAACGGATTTAATAGGGCCCTGTGTATATTGCAAAAGACATGGTGCCCATACATACTGTGGAAAAGCCGGGATTCATTAACATGCCAAAAGTTTTTGACCCGAAGTACGTGCTTCCAAGCCGCAAATATTTTTCTGAATTTGACTTGCCACAACTGTATAATGAAACACGTCAAAGAATCGGTAGCGAACTGGAGGAGGAGGAGTCGGATTATTCTGCCACAACTGACGTGGTTTTGAACCATTTATTTGCCATCTGTAGTTTGATTTTGAGTAGGGGAGGAGAAAATCGATTAAAATCGAAAATCGGATTTATTGTGAAAAAAATCGGAGATTTTATTTTTAGGCCATATCGCCCAGCTCTATGTCCAAGTACAGCAAGCCTCTGTATGTGAAGTGTATTTGATATATTGACCAGTCCTCAAAGGAGAGCTGGTGCTTCTGACTCCCTCCCTCCCTCACCATCACATTGCCGATAGTGTACGGCTACACAGAGCTCCTGTCTCATGTCCCCCGTATCCATAGCTACGTTCGGGCTTTTTGGAATGGAGGATGTGATGCCGTTTGAGTCGGAGAAACACAAGGCGTCTGTGTCCTCGCCTGAGATCAGACCGCTTCCTGTCGACCCCGGCGGAGGAGAGGGGCCGCGGATGCTGTACATCTCCGCTCAATTCCTCCACTGTTCTCCCTTTTATTCAGCCCTGTTTCTTTTTCTTTTTCTCCCCTCCACCACTCTCACCCCGGAGTGTCGTGAGGAAAAAGCGGCGAGGACGCTCCCTTTTGTTTTCCAGCCCCGTGGAGATTTGAGGCCTCCCGAATTAGACTGTGGCGCATTCATTCATATAAAAGCTAGATTCGCATGCTGGGATGCCAGAAGAGTTGTAGCGTCTTGCCAGTGTGTGTTTCGACATTGTTCCAATCAGGTAATCTGAAACACTTTTAAAACGTACATGGAATATTATCATCAGTTGTAGGTTATGTCGGGTTATAGTGAGAGCCGAGTTGATTTTGATGGAACGCTTTGTCTAAAATAACGGTTTGTCTATCAGATTATGACTGTAGTGCTGTCTTATCGGCCCAAGGACTGTCCTGTGCTAAAGGTCTGATGAGCGAAATGTTATCAGTATGTACGTTTTGGTTATGAAACCAAAGAGGAACACGTCGCTTCTGTTTTAACGAGTCATTTCGCTGCGGCCTGTATGAAGTTTCAGGATAATATAACATAACATAGCATAGTGTTTTTACAGCGCAAAACAATGCATCTAATAATATTTACAATTTAATTACATTTCTATTAATGGCATTTATCAAACTCCTGCATCCAGAGCGACTTGCAGGTTCTAATTACGTTGCTCAGGTGCCCAGTGGTGTTAAAACTGGATTTGAACAACCTCTTGGTCTGTGTGCGAGCCACGTAGCACCAGGCAACCATCACTAGGGTTGCAAAGGGGTGAAAAAATTCCTGGGTAACTTTCCGTGGGAACTTAAGTTTGGGAATTTTCCAAATTGGAAACTTTCCACTGAATTTATGGGAATTAATGAGAATTAACTGGACACTTTGGATAATAATTAAAAAAACAAACAAACACCAACACCCCACATTTTAATTCTCATCAGATCTACTTCTTTCTCAAATATGCCTTTGAGTTCGAGTGACGGAAATCCGTCGCAGCAAGAGTCCAACGGACGGAAATTCGTCATAGCGACGGGGAACGCTGTAATCCCTGTATTTTAGACCCCTCTCCACAACAAGCTGCAGGTAGTGGAAGGATATGTGAAAGTGAGTGGGCCTCACTTTGCTTTGGCTTTAATCACATGATAGTGTAGTAGGAGAGGCAGACGCGGGCTAAGAGAGTCGGCACATAATTAAAAGATGTTTCTTGCTTTTTACATTTTCATTAGAATTTTTCTTGGATTGAGAGACTGTATTTGCATCAAACTGATTGTTTTAGCCAAGCTTATGCTCCGATATATTTTTTTCTGACTGTATTTTATCTTCCCAACCTTCAACTTTGAAAACTTGCAGTTTTTTTCCCTGTTAATTTCCCTGTCGGAAAGTTTCCGACTTTGAAAATTCCTGGAATTGTGCAACCCTAACCATCACTGATTTATTGTATATATGTGACCCTGCACGGCAAAACCAGTCACTTGTCGCAAATTTCCAAAATTGAGTTATTGTGTTTTCATGAAAGGGCATAAATCAAGCTTCAAAACGATACCTATATGGAATGAATCGGACGACATATGACTGAGATATCAACATTCAAAGGAGTCGGGTTTCTCCTGTCACGCCAAGTGAGAAACGGAGAAATCTGCCTTTGAAGTTGACTATCGCCGTAGCACTCACAGACGCTTGGTGCGGTCGCGGCTACGTTTGCATTTACGGTAGCCTACGCTGCATTCACAGCCACACGGATAGCCTACCTGCGTTAGGTTAACTGAACTCGGGAGACGAAGATGGATTCCGGAGAAATATCTTCACGCTAGTCAACCAGTGGATTTACCGTAAATATTGAAGTAGAGCGGTCAAAACAGAAACTTTTAACATTCTGCTGGAATTGAATTCCTCACCTCAAGAAAGTCACGTTTTTAGGATGGAAAGGGTAAGTTTTTCAGCCAAATTTATTCACAACAGTACAGTATAGACCTTCCACTGTTTCAAAACACTAAAAGCAAAAAATCCCAAATTTTACCCCACGCAACGTAAACGCTCGTTTTTCTCAGAAACCTCCGTTGCGACAAGCGACTGGTTTTGCCGTGGAGGGTCACATATATTCAGAATATCATCTCAACAGACGATGCAGTTCTAGTGTGTTGCTAAGGGTGTGTAAATTCTGTATGAAAGCCACACTCGAGTGGCACGAACATGTCATGTTTTGTTTGTTTTCTGTGAATTACACACTATATGAAGGCTTTGCGAAACGGCTAAATCTGGAGAGAGGTGTTAATTGCCGAGTAGCGACGTGTGAGGCTGTTGGCGTTAACGAAGCGTGCTGCGATTTTGTCCGCTCTTCGATATGCGGTAACGCTCTCAACCTTCCTTTTTTTGTGTAGGTTTGCTTTGTTTATAGCCCTCTTCAGCTCTTAACCATGAATATCCAATGCATCAAACGGCAATATTATTCATCGTTGCGAAATACAAGCCCAGTATTTAACTCATTCGCCCCGTTTATCATGCACCAGCAGTTCTACCTGGTGGGCGGAGCTTATTCAAATGCCCCCTGCTGTGAGGTAGAAGTAGGGGAGAAATCTAAACAACTCCTTTAAGCACACGATTACTGACCTTCCTGGATTATTATCGAACTTGCAGTGTGTGTACAGGCAGTACAGACCCAGCTGGATGTAGCATGACCTCAAGGTGACCATTGCACGCAGGGGAATTAATATCAGGGATGAAGACGCTTCAACACTGATCCGATCTGATCCGATACGTGGATGGGATATCGGTCCGATAGCGACTCAGCTAGCTGGATCGGGTATCGTGGCACTGAGGCGATCTCTGGAGCCGATCTGTAAATGCTCACGCTCAGTTGATTCTGCATGGGAAGTGTGACTGCGGTAAAGCTGCTTCATTGTTCAACATTCACACTAATTCCTACATGTTGATATGACGATGAGCAGAACAAGCAACGCAACACACGACAACCCCAAAAGCTAATTATACACCATTACACTGTTTCATTTCCTCAACACCGCCAGCTCTCACTCACAGTCTCTGTGTTCCTGATGGTCTTAGCAACGCAGGATTAGGGAGCGTCACTAAATTACACAACGGTGTTGAAACGAATCTTGTTTGAGATGTTATTTTAATAATAAATCATTTAGCATAAACATATGGGTGTGTAATTTTTACATTGTTTTAGTAGGAAAACAGGATTTAAGTCAAGTATTTCGTTAAGCAAAACAGTCATGTATTCAGACATTTTTTAAAAAGCATTATTTGATGTTTTGTTTATAAAAGACTGACTGTATCGGTATCGGGAGATATCCAAATGTACAATGTCGATATCGGTATCGGACATAAAAAAAGTGGTATCGTGTCATGTTTATTCAACACCATGGCCAGGTTCTAGGAAAATTATATTTGGGTTTGGAAATGAATATTTAAAATGGCCTTTTTAGGATTCCTTTTTTTGATTGTCATTTAAAAAAACAATGACGCACGCAATCTCAGCATGAAGTGTTCGTAACGGTCTGACGAGGCATCTCTCAGATCACGGAAGAAGCTCCCTAACAGTAGCCGTCCCAAATAATGTACTTTTGTGAGGGGCGGCAGGGCCGGGAGAACGGGAATTCGAACCCGGCAAACGGTAGTCAACGAGGATCCGGACGGACGGACTCTACAGTATCGCAGTGGAAATGACCCCCTCAGCAACAGCGTTCGCTCGCAACGTCACTAGCATTTTTTTTCGCGGGAGTTGTGCAGACTACGGGGATTTGAAAGGCTTTGAACATTTTCACCTCCCCCAAGCACGAGGAAGGGAAGCAGTTTGTAAAAACGAGACGAGAGAGAGAAGTGAGCGGTGGTCGGGTTTTATCTCTGGTGGCTCTAAACTTAAGCTTGAACGAGTGAACCACAGCTACGTCCTGCTCATTTTAGAACCATATTAATATTAACAGTGCTATTAATATTAAGCGCTGCTTTGGTCAGTCCTCTGCTGAAGGGAGGGCTTTTTAATCCTCTCTCCACAGATTATTATCCAGCAGCAAATCCTCTAAGGCCTGAAATTCAGAAATTGATTGGAATATTAGAACGGCAGCTCCAAGAGAGCGTCTCTTCTGAAGCTACTGGTCAGGTGATCAGGTGTTCGGTGCAGCGCGTCCCAGTGTGGGATTCAGCAGGACTGTTAGTAGCCAAATTTCCTGTTTTTATTACCGCATTTTTGGGGAAAGTTAATGTCAGGACGCATCGACGTTGCATCTCGTCCATGTCAGAACATCACCTCATCTGTCGGCCTGTAATGATGCATTGCGTTATTTTTTGAGCCATATGTCCGGTTGCTTGTTAAAATGCAGCTGGCATGAAATATTAATTAGGCCTGTCCATCTGTCGCTTTATCGGCTGAGAAATCTATCAGCTTTATGGGCGGCCAGGACCGCCTTGCACCCGTAAGTTCCCGGGATAGACTCCCGTCCCCATACCCCCCCACCCCGCTGCGACCCCTGTAGCGATTAAGCGGTTCAGAGAATGAATGAATGAATGAATAAATAATTGATGGTAAATGGATTGCGACTCTTGATTGGATAAAACGGCAGATTTTACCAGCTACGTCTGTATTATCACTGCGTTTTTTGCAGTTTGTTCAAAGGAGTTTTTGTCTTACAACTCCCGCAGCTGTTCAGTATGGAATAAATAAATAGGACATAATGAAATAAATAACTTTATGAATAAATATTATTTCATGGTCATTATTTTTTCTAACAACAAAGATTATTGCAGAGGCATTTTATTTAATTCCAGCAGTTTTTATTCCAAAACGTCCTTTTTTCAAAGTCGGTCTTTATTTTTTAAAAAAAATTGCCGTTTTCCCCGATGGCCTTTTTATTTCATAATGCGACTTTTCAGCAGAATTACTTCGTCTGTCAATCAGTGCCAGTGGGTTGGACCTGCACGCCTATTGGCTCATCCTTTAACATCGATTAGTTTTCCTGAATACCTGCTCGGCGGACCGCTGTTACAGCTAACAGCAACTTGCTAGGTCAAAAGTCACAAAGGATGGCGGACTGGCACGAACTAAGTACAATCTAAGTGGTTAGCAACTTCTCTGAGTAACTCAGAAACGGACTTTTCTCCTGCAGCCATGTCCTTCACAAACGTTGTTGCATCTGTAACGTTGTTCGCGCCCAGCGTTTTACATTTGTCGGTGCTGCAGCGTATTTCGTCGCCTACTGCATATGAGACGCATTGCACCATTACACTTAAATCAATACTTCATGTGCTATTACTTACGTCTGAGTAAAGGAGCAACCGGTCACACAACTGGCTCCACCCTGTCTGTCTTGATTGACAGACGAAGTAATTCTGCTGAAAAGTCGCATTATGAAATAAATAGGCCATCGGGGAAAACGGCATTTTGAAATAAAGACTGACTTTGAAAAAAGAACGTTTTGGAATAAAAACTGCTGGAATTAAATAAAATGCCTCTGCAATGATCTCTGTTGTTAGAAAAAATAATGACCATAAAATAATATTTCAGTAAGTAAAATTATATAGCAGAATGCAATATATTTCACAATAATGAGCTGTATTTCAAAACGTGTTCAATCATTTCACAATATCATTCTCATATTACATATGTGTCTCTTATTTATTCATATAGTGATTTATTTCATTATGTCCTGTTTATTTATTTAATTTTGAACACTTTGGAGTTCCATAATTCAGGTACTTTTCTTGATATAACCTAGGTGAACAGATGGACACCACTACGTTACATATTTCAGCACTCTGATTCCATGATTCAGCGCAAACCAAGCCAGCATGGAGAAACACAGTAGGAAATCATTATTCTCACTTTAATGCGAAAGCCTCCATCACTGCTATGATCCTTCCCTGCCGCATACAGCTCTGGGAAAAACGATAAGAGACCACGTCACTTTATTTCAAAATTCCTAACATTTTAGACTAAATTATCTTCTCTATCATCTCATCTGATGGAGTAAATGGTTTTAATCTAACCTGGAAGCTCTAAACTACACATTATTTTATAAATCCGTCATCAAAAAAATATGGTCCACAAGTCCACGGTGTCCTCATGTGCTGAGCTCTGTTTCCTTTAATCAGCAAACTGAGTCAGGTGTATAGGTGTTGGAATATAATACATGGAATAGCTGCTATAAAACCAGAAACTGCAGTTATATATGTGAAAGTGAGTGATTATTTGTTATTGTGAACACAGCACGGCACACAGTGCACCACAACCAAATGTGACCTCTGCATTTAACCCATCCGTGAAGGAGCAGTGGGCAGCAAACAAGCGCCCGGGGAGCGGTGCTTGGGGACGGTACCTTGCTCATGAGTACCCCAGTGGTAGCTTTACCGGACCTGGATTTGAACCTGCGACCTTCTGATCACGGGGCGAACACCCCACCGTTACGCCACCTACTGCCAAATATGGACTGCTTTCGTATTTTTCACAGAGCTGTGAGCGACCACAGAACTGCAAAAGTTCACCTGATGCCACAAAGACCAGAAAAACGTCCGATTCAGACGTCCGCGTGGACTTGGCCTGAACCCCCGGTACTCAAACGAGACGGGTATGAGCCACTTAGCGCGCGCTGACCGCGTGCGACCGGGTCGAGCACACGGCCGATTGTTGTCCTTCACGTGTTTGGATGGCGGCCTCCGCTTGTCGACGGATGCACCCTTGCGCTGAGGGTTTGCTCAAGTGACGGGACTGATTATTGCCGTAGCGGAAAGAGGAACGGTGGCAGTGTTCCATGCCCTTCCTTTGGCGGCCGCCTTTGCTTGCTTTGGCACCGCTGCGGTGCTGTGGAGTGGGGCGGCTTGCGAGAGTTTGCATATTCCAAATTGAGCTTAGCGGCTGCTGTCACAATGAGTTAAGTCATCTCGCATACAGTTTCTGTGTCTCTGCGCGATGTTCGGCTTCAGCTTTCCGTCCATCCGCAGACATGGCTGGCCTTCTATAACCCAGTCAGCGAGATTTGTCAGGTTAAAAGCTGAAGAAATTCCTCATCAACACTTCATTCACCACCACCACCAGTCTCTCCCCTCTGAAAACGGAAGATAGTTTATGCGCCGCCATAGATCGTCACACAAGCACACCATTTAGTGAAATGAAAACCCGCTTCACTTCTGGAAATGGAACTGCAGTAAATATCTATTTCTATCCTAATGCTGCTGTAAATATAAACTGAGAACTGTTGATTAACCTTCCACCCAGTTCCGTATGTCCCGCTCAGCGAGTGCGCGAATGTACCGACGTTTGGCACCGCTTGATTTGACGTGAACCGATACCCGGTAGTACCCACATCATTCGGTCGGTACCCAACCCTAGGTAGGACAACGGCCATGTTTGATGTAGTGAAATACCATTCAAGAGGTACCGGCGCGTGGTATCAGCAGTTTGCTGACGACTGTTTTAACGAAGTATCGGCCCGATACCCAATACTGGTATCGGTATCGGTATCGGTGCGGCCCTAGCCTAAACGCTGAACCAACTTTACCACAACAGTCAAAGTAAATTTTGTCACCTCAGTCATATGCATGTATACAGAAAGACGAGACAACGTGGTGTGATCCGTCCCTGCTGCCCGATCGGTTCCGCGCCTGAGCACTCGGAAAGCTGCCATATTGCTGCCCGATCAGTTCCACCAACTTTGACCGACTGAAACGCTTTACGGCAGCAGCGCATTTCCAGAACCGAACGTAACAAGACGGTATATAGCGAAACTTTACGACAACTTTATATATATAGTGTGTGTGTGTGTGTGTGGTTCCGGAAATGCCATAAAGCGCTTCAGTCGTTCAAAGATACAGTAGATACCTATATTGTTGGATTGACAGACAGACAGATAGACAGACAGATAGACAGACAGATAGACAGACAGATAGACAGATAGATAGGTAGATATTGTCATGAAGTCTTTTACGACGGCCTTTATGACCTGGGACCGATCGGGGAGGAACATGGCGGCTTTCCGAGGGTGGATACGTGTGCCGGACCGATCGGGCAGCTGGCACGGATCAGGCACTGACACGTGGCTCCAGTTTTTAGAGAGTACACATTGCTAATGCGTGACAAACTGCCCGCACACACCCAGACCAGGAAAAAGATCGGTCCCGTATATCGGCCCCGCGTTACACCAGCTCTTTGAGTCGCTATCGGACCGATATTCAATATGGGTACGGGATCAGTGCGCCCCTGTGACATTCACATCGGTGTTGGAGTCGTTTCTGCTGGAACATGGGTAATCGGAAAAATGTGGGTTTCCTTCTGCATCAGATTTTGTGCACGTCTTCTACAGGCTGTTTAGGAAGTCCAAAGGTCACAGTCCGATGCTGTTTCCTTGGCTGTGACGGTCACGCAGCTCATTCTCACTTAGCCTCTCAGTGCAGTTTGGCTCGGTTAGGGGTGAATCGATAAACGGGACGTGCTTGTGTTTCCAAAGCGAGACGTGGGAGTTTGTTTGTTTGCGGGCCGGATGGTGCACTGGGAGGTTGCAACGGGCAGTGCTAAATTAGGAATGTTTGCCCTGTGCGACTGCGTGTGTGTGTTTGAGTTTGAGTGTGGGGGTGTGTGTGTGTGTGTGTGAGTTGAGCTGCTGGGTGCAAGTTACCTCAACCAACTGCTGGCATTAACCCTGAGCTGTGTGTGTGTGAGGGAGCGAGTGAGAGAGTGAGATGTTGGAACTCGCCTTCTCAGCCAGCTCTGCATTCCTGAACTGGGACAGAAATGAGTCACCATCTCAATGAACCTGGCCCACACACACACACACACACACCCACACACCCACACACACCGACGCCGATACTTGGGCTTTGGTATCGTCCGATCCTGAATTCCGATCCGATACCAGTTTTTTAACCTTTACAGCCCTATCTTTGTTTATACCTTTATCAAAATCCATCACTTTGTTGTGGCGCGCAGGGGGTTGTGGGAAATGTAGCTCTCTCCCAGAAGCGGTAAAAGCAGCCCATTTTCTAGGTCAAAATTAAGTCCAGATTGGCTGGAAATGACCCAAAAATGTGTAGTTTTAATAGCAGTTTTGAGCCTATAAAATGAGCTCCTTTTGCCACTTCTGGGAGAGAACTACATTTCCCACAGTCCCCCGGAATAAACGCTACAAAATCTCAATAAGCGGCTGTGTTGTGTGTCGAACGCTCATAGAAATACACCGGCCTTGTTTACAGTATTTCACGTTTAAATCGATAGTTAAACAGTGTTTGGCTGTGATAACGCTGCACGTTTCCTTCTCCTGCTTTCCTTCCTCCTCCTCCTCCTCCTCCTTCCCCTGGGAAATCTTCTTCCGGAGGATTTGGGGAGAACTTGAAATCTGGAGAAAGCAAAACCTTAGGGATTATCATTTTCCGACTCCCCCGCTTCCACCCTTCACTCTTCCCTCTTTTCTGCTCTGTGCTTTTCACCTCCCTCTAATACACATTTCGACAGATCATCGTTCTTTGAACACGGCGTGACCATATTTAGATGAAAACGAGGGCCAGCGTTAGCGTGGCTGTTTACAGCTGACTGCAGCCGGGCCTAACTAACGTGGCTGTCCGGTGGCGTTGGGAACGCGTTCGTGCCAAACCGGGTCGTTTATTATTATTAGTGCCGTGCCGGTCGCTCAAGTGAATATTTTGTCTTGAAGCTGAGAAATGGTCTCTGCTCGGATCCGGCGCGCAGTACGTATCATAAGCAAAATAAGGCCTACTATGGAAAGCGTTAGGAATGGCCAGTTGGTCAAAGGTGAGGGCCGTTTTTGTATTCACAGACCTGCCCAATTTGATTTCATGCAGGTATTTTTCTTCATTGCCAGCGACACTTACTTTATCCCAGCTGGCTTCTCGTGGTGTTGGGCCAGTGCCAAGTAAATTAGCAAAATTGACGCAGAAATTGCTTTTCATACACAACAGTCACAAGGCACTGAACAATATCAGTACACAATGTATCATCACAACTGAACAGATAAACAGAATTATATATGTGACCTGATCTGGCAAAATGAGTCACAGTGATCCAAAATTCAAAATTGAGGGTTTTGGTATCATTGAAAAGATGAGAAAATACGTTTTAAAGTGACATCTTGGTCAAAGCTATGTCTTAAACAGTTGTCAAGTTACAGTTGTTTGAATTATGGTATCGCAGCACCATTTTCCAACTGAAAAACCGAGAAAATCGCATTTAAAGTTTTTCGTCAGTTTTTTCTTGATATCTTTAACAATCCATAGCATCCAAAGAGATGCACCCAGTATTGAACAACAGAATTTTACTACAGGCATTTAGATGCTTAGGGAAATATATTAAATCAGACTGAAGCTTCAATTATTTCAACATATTTATTAAATACTTATCAAATAAAGTGAAAACAGCATTTATTTTGGACATTCTTTTGCAAGATTTGAGAGCTGCAACTCAACTAAAATAGCAATTTAAGTACATTTTCACAATTATTTCCATGATGAAACTTTGGCAGATAAATTTTGAAGACCTTTTCTTTCATATAAGACCAAAAAAGAAAAATCGATATTTTGATGTTT
>JAVGVS010002343.1:0-11925 GCA_032718565.1 Distichodus sexfasciatus
TTCCTCTTCCTTTCTGTCTCTTCTTCTTTTCTCCTTGTCCGTCTCACTTTGTTTTTCCCTCTCACTTCTTTCTTTCTTTCAATCTTTCTCCATTTCTTTCAATCTTTCGTTCTATCTTTTTCTTTCTATTTTTTTATCCTTAAATTTTATTTTCTTTCAATCTTTCTTTCTTCCTTTCAAACTTTCTTTCTGTTTTTCAGAGAATTCTTTCTTTCTTTCTTCCTTCCTTTCTTTAAATATGTTTCTTTCTTTCTTTCTTTCTTTCTTTCATTCTTTCTTTCTATTTTTCAATCTTTGTTTCTGTCTCTTTCCTTTTCCTCTTCCTCTCTTTTTCCTGTTTCCTTTTCTTCCTTTCTTCTTTCTTTCCTTTATTCTGACACTTTTTCCTCCCTCTTCATTTCTGTCTCTTCTTCTCTTTTCTCTTTGTCTCTCTCCCTTATTTCCCCTCTCCCTCCTCCTCAGACCAACGTCTTCACCAGTTAGTCTGGCAGCGATGGAGTGATCGACCATTTCGTGCGATGCACCGCCGTCTTGAAGAGGTGAACAGAGCCCGAACGCAGAAATCTGTTTCAGCTGACGACTCGCAGCTTTGAGCCCACTTTTCATGCCACACCTTCATGAGGGACGGGGGAGTGATGCCAGTTTGCTGTAAAACATAACAGTGAAGCTGATAAACTGACCACGGTGTTCACATCGATTGGTCATCGGGCCCAAAGGGCAGTTGAGCCAATGCCGGGATTTGCCAGAATTTGGGAATTACGGCTCAATAAAAGAAGAGCTGAACGTGCTGGAAGTCCTCTAGTCGTATTAGTCATTGATGAGTAATAGCGCGCACTCGTTCCTGCGTATCGCTCGTTCCTGCGTATTCTGACCTCCAGCTAATGACTTTATATGCCGTTGTGGATCCCGTTGTTTTGTGCGTCTTGTAGCTGTTGGAAAGAATTCCGGCTGATATAATAATAGCGTCGTTGTATAATTAGTGCCTCAGTGATTCAAACTGCATAAATTTATGTAGCATTTTTAGCCCCCCACTATTGTTCGAATAGCGTCGTTGTATAATTAGTGCCTCAGTGATTCAGACTGCATAAATTTATGTAGCATTTTTAGCGCCCCCGTTGTTCAAATAGCAGCATCGTACAATTAGCGCCTCGATGATTCAGACTGCATAAATTTCTGTAGCATTTTTAGTGCCCCCTATTGTTCAAATAGCGGCATTGTATAATTAGCGCCTCAGTGATTCAGGCTGCGTAAATTTATGTAGCATTTTTTAGCACCCCCTATTGTTCAAATAGCGGCATTGTATAATCCGCGCGGTGCGGTGTTCCGCGAGGACCGGGGTTGGGAAACGCCGGTCTAGTGAATAAAGCAGAATGATCTCGGAGCGTTCCGTCCTCATCAACGCCGCTACAACCTGATGCTAGAACCCCTCAAGCAAGCCTCCAGCCGTTTTATTGCGTTTCATTTATACTTTGTCCTATTTCTCACGCCTCATGTTTGGCGTTTATCGGTCCTTTTCTAAATTCGATCGGCACTTTTTCGAATGAAACGCCAGCTCCCGTAGGCTCGGAGTTTGCTTCCCAACTTGATCGATTTCTTATCAGCGTTGCAACAATTTGCTGGGGAATAAATTGACCGTGTTTCTCTGCTCAGACAGCCAACCCAGCCGCGGTAACGCGGCAGGATCCGAATACAGCAAGACGTTCAAGCGAATCTCATGAGCACACATGGAAGCCTGGTGTAATTTCATACAGAAATAGAAGACTGTTGAGAAGCATTACGCTTGAAGTATTGCTTCGACACGGATCCTGATATTTGATGCCCGATCACACCCTCCTTCTCAAATTTGAATGTCTCCTGTGCTCCCGGCAGATCACGCTTCATATTTCACGAATCTCCACGTTTACCACCCAAAAAAAACGGCCCGAAACATTGCAAAAGACGCAGCCGTTTCTTTTTCTTGAACGTATTGTTTTGTTTACATCAATTATAGCATTTTCATATCCTTTTTAACAACGAAAGAGTTTATAATTAAAGCTTTAATAAAGTGTTAGATGTTATTAATTATGCATATTTTAATTAAGGTTACGTGAGTCTGCATGATCAAATTGCGCCTTTTCCTTCTCTTACTCTGACTCTCTTCGTGATCTTAAAATATTCATTATCACTTTTCTACCTTAAAAACGAGGATCAGGGTTTTTTTTGGTCAACTGGGTGTCGCTGTAATATCATGAATTTTATTGATTTTATGTTTCATACTTTATTATCAGATCATTGCTGAACTCATTCCATACATAGTTGTATTTGTTAGTAAGGACTAGAGGCCCAGTGATATCGCATTTTCGGGGCCGATAACCGATATGTGACCCTCCACGGCAAAACCAGTCACTTGTTGCAAATTTTTCAAAATTGAGTTATTACGTTTTCATGAAAGGGCATAAATCAAGCTTCAAAACGATACCTATATGGAATGAATGGGACGACATATGACTGAGATATCAACGTTCAAAGGAGTCGGGTTTAATAGCATAGCAGATAAGGCGCTCTTATCGGACTTTTCTGCGTGGTAGTATGCATCTCAGGGAATAGCCGGGGTCGTCGCCTAACGACTGTCTACGCAGTAGGTAGTGCACACAGAGTGTCGGACGCGCCCTATTTGAGTTGGTACACTACATAGGGCGGGACGTGACATTTCCTTAAAATGTCGTGCACTACGCTGGAAACGCTCTGCCCTCGCTCCACTCTGCCCTCACGCTCGTTTGACAGGGCGCCGCGTTACGGCGTAAGTCTTGTGTCAAAATTCTCAGGACGCAGCGGAACATTGTGTCTTTCCGCGCTGGACTCCGCCGTCCTCATTTATCAGCGTCGGCGTCGACATCGGCATGAAAAAATATCGGTATCGGCCAGTAATCTCCAGATCGTGCAGCTCTGGTTTTAAACGATGCCAAAGTTGAACATTTTAACAGTGAGACAAACAAAAGACGTTTCCCTGAGGGATTTTTTTTCAAGCAGCATGAACTGTGAAGGTTTTCCCATAATGCATTCTTCTCAGCCCAACCGATCTCACCCCGCGTGTCAAAAACGATAAGCCACACTCGCATCTAAAATGTTCACGTTCCACGGTTCTCTCCATTTTCCAGTAAGAACGGAGACGCGCGATTTCCATAGCAACCCCTTTTAATGTCAGATATGCCGTATATTATACGATGCATACGTTCTCTTGACGATAACGTCCTTGATTGCGGTATTCCATTCTGGAAATAACCCGGTACGGAAGTGTTTGTAGGACGAGGCGACGCCGGTTCAACTTTCTCATTCATTAACACAGCTTTTCATGCGTTCGGGTTGTGTTTAACGCCAGTTTCTACTTCAAATCCTGTTTAGAAACACTCTTTTCAATCCTCAAGGATGAGCGACGTTTACTGCACTGTGGAAAAAAATAATTTTTTGAATTAATTAATTTAAAACCAATTTCAGTCGCAAAGACGGACCGCTTGTTTATTTTAACTAGGGACGCACCGATTGCAATTTTCTTGGCCGATTCCGATTACTGATTACCGATTTTTTTTTGTAAGTGTAAAAACGCTAAAATTACCGGGTTACTGCAGTTCATTCTGCGTCCAGTGGAGGGCGATGATTGTCGACTGTATACGCAGACTGTAGGAATGAACTCTTTTAGTCACCGATTTTTTTTCTCTTGCGCCAAAGGCCTCGTGGTGGTGGAGATTTTTTGAAATCAAAATAAAACAGCACGGAATTTGGGGTTCAAAGTGCGTCGTAACGCGCATCAAATCCGTCACGAGTAGCGCTGGGCGTTAAAACGATGAAGATAATTATCGCGAAATAGATGTAGTCGGTGTAAAGTTGACAGCACTCGTTCCGTCCGCCTTTTGATTTCACGAGAAGCCAACGATAACGAAAACGGCGCCGCGCCGAACTGATCGTGTGGTTACCGCTCACGGCAGTCAGGTTGACACAGAGCAGCCGAAGCAATCACGTGATGGCAAAAGAGTTCCAGCTCACGGCAGTGAAGTAAGCGTGGCTTCTCACATGCTACAGTAGCCGTGTACGACAGTATGTCAGGAGAGCGAGCGAGAAAAAAAAAAAAAATTGACGACAAGCAATACCGTTATAGAAAGACGCCTCAATGGACGAGGACGTTGTTGAAAAAAGATCCGAAGAATTCTGCAGTTTGGAAATATTTTGGCTGCTTAAAGTCCGATACGAAGCACAGTAGCGCACTCTGTGAACTGTGTCGAAAGCATGTTCATACCAGTCATATTAGAGCTGAAACGATTATTCTAATACGCAAAAATACTTTGTAAAATTGATTTCACTCGCTAGAGCATGCGCCGCGCGTTTCACACTTATTCGCGTTTTTAGTGGCGCGATCAAGACGAGACCCGATCCCTGCGTGTGTGAAAGCGTTTGTGAGATGTTCCGTGCACAAAAACAGAAGTAAATTTTTCGCCACGTAAACACATGCCGTATTTATGAGCTCGCGCGTGAGCGCCGTTACTCTCCAAAACGCTTTAGAGTCACGCGGCTCCGAGGGGGAGGCGGGTGATTTTGGTAAATGTAGTTCTCTGCCAGAAAAGCCAAAAGCGGCTCATTTTATAGGCCAGATTGGTTGAAAATGACCCAAAACTTCAGTATTTCTTTCAACCGATTAGATTCTTTTTTTTCCCAATTTAATAATCTTACAGCATAATCAACAGGAAAGAAGAAATATAGAACATTTATTTATCAAATAAATACATCTATATTCTGATGGATACAAAATGGACAAAAGTGTTAGAACATTAAGCCATAGAATGACTTATATTGACAGTGATTTACTGTATATCGTGATATGTATCGATACGTGACTCTGCACGGCAAAACCAGTCGCTTGTCGCAAATTTTCACAATTTATGTTTGCATGAAAGGGCATAAATCAAGCTTCAAAACGATACCTATATGGAATGAACTGGACGACATATGACTGAGATATCAACGTTCAAAGGAGTCAGGTTTCTCCTGTCACGCCAAGTGAGAAACGGAGAAATCTGCCGTCGAAGTTGACTATCGCCGTAGCACTCACAGACGCTTGGTGCGGTCGCGGCTACGTTTGCATTTACGCTAGCCTACGCTGCATTCACAGCCACACGGATAGCCTACCTGCGTTAGGTTAACTGAACTCGGGAGACGAAGATGGATTCTGGAGAAATATCTTCACGCTAGTCAACCAGTGGATTTACCGTAAATATTGAAGTAGAGCGGTCAAAACAGAAACTTTTAACATTCTGCTGGAATTGAATTCCTCACCTCAAGAAAGTCACGTTTTTAGGATGGGAAGGGTACGTTTTTCCGCGAACAGTACAGTGCGGTCGTTTTCCTCGGAAACCTCCGTAAGCTTTACTGAGAGGTCAAGTTGTTCAAATGTGAGGCCAGTAAATCTCATCGTAGCCTTACTGCGCAAGAGAAGAGCCTAGAATGTTTTATTTGCTCTCAAATCTCATCTCTAGCTGTGCGCTCACTCTATAAATAGTAGTCAAGAGCCTTCAAATCCAAACAAAAAGAGGGGGAAAAGGAAAAAAAAGAGTCGAAAGCCTTTTGGGAGTTTAGATTCCGTTAAATAGACCACAGCAGCGAGGGATCGAGCGAGTCTCTCTCCATCTCCCTTCATCACTTACTTAACGAGTCTTCCTCCACATAATGAACGCTCTTAACGAGGCGGGGAAAGTGGGGCCTCACTCTTCTCCAGCGCTTCCATATCAGCTCCGCTTGGTTTTCCTCCCCAGCGCCAGGACTTTCAGGAGGGAAGGTTGTGAAAGGAGGCCTGGGGGAAGCGGGCAGGGCTACAGAGATCAGGCTGAAGCAGTTCAGGCAACGGCATCACGAACGAGCTGGTTTCTACACATATACTATACACTGTCCATGAGACTGTACAACGTGGATTTGTCATCACTTCACGCTCGAAACCTGGCGAACTGTCAAACTAAGGGCCGAGACGCGCTTAACGCTCAGGGCGCTAACGCTTCCGCGACTTGCAGTACCAGCAACGGGTGGCAGCGACGTCAAGGTCGTCGTTAAGGCCTCGTCCACACGGACGTTCGAAATGAACGCCCTCTGAACGCCATACGCGTTTTTGCGTCGTCCTGAAGCGCCGTTCGATTGCTGTTTCACTGGCGTTCGCAATAGCGTCGTTTTCCTCGCGTTGGTCGGGATTTTGACGCCACCCGAACGCGCAGCCGCCCGAACGCCGGTGCTGAACGCCCGTGTGGACGCTTTGATTTGCTCCGACGAGCAGAAAAACGGTCGGCGTTCGGTCGGCGCTCACCTGGCGCCACGACCGCCAGAAAAAACGCCTGGTTCAGACGTCCGTGTGAACGAGGCCTCAGTTTCAACCTTCGTAACATCCGAATGCAAATCTTTCAACGACTTTCTTCGCCCGTTTCACGGCGAAACATTTTAACGCTCCGCCGCTTTCCGTTTCTTCCTCTTCTTCTGTCACTTTTACGCCGGACTGGGCGCTTTAATAGCGTACACTGCCACCTGTTGGAACCCCCTCAAGATTGACCCAAAAAAGGATGCGCGTAAATAGCGTTAAGTTGCTAATCCTGACCTAACGCCAAATTTGACATACGGCATGACGCTACAGGTAAAAATGTTAGATTAAAAACGTATAAATGGTATAATAACAGTATATTTTAGAAATTGTATAATATAAAAAATTTAACACATTAAATCAGTTTATTTAAATGCCTAAATGTACAACGAAATGTTTTTTGCGTCCGCTAAATAGTACATACAGTATAAACCCAGCGGCATAATTCAAAACAGTGCAGTTTTTGCACCAGATTAAGGCCAACGCTTGTCCTTCTCGACGTCTCAAGCCTCGATTTTTCGCTCAGCTGCAAAATACAGGTCAGTGCACATCGAGTTCTTCCTTTGCACTTGCAGCGTCTAGCGTCTCGGGAGTTTCTGACATCACGACGGTCCTCCCACCTTCCAGTAGAATGACTAATCCTCCCTCAGCTATCCTTCTCCCTCTTCGTTCTGTCTTGTCTTCTCTTTTCTCTGATGATCTCACTCGCTTCTGGAAGGTTAAGACCTCGCCTTCCAGACATCTCCTCTTCCTTGAAGACGCTTCAGAAGACGTCTGTTCCGACGAGGGCTTTTCCCACCCAGTCGAACTCGGGTCCTGCCGGTTTCCTCTCGTTGCAGTGTTTGTGTATCGCTGTTTTGACAGACTGTTTAACCCCAGTCCCGAAGACCTTACCCCCGGTGCTCTGTAGCGAAGCGTTCCTGTCGTGGACTTCACAATCGAGCGGATATAAGATGCAGCTCAGCGCACCGCTGTGAGCGATTAGGTTAATCACGGAGTACAGCTGCCGCTTGGCTCGCCTCTCGATGTGTCCCAGAAGCCAGAGCCAGTCCATCTGTCGAAACTCGCAGAGAAAAATAACGATTTTCGACCGTCGAAGTAACGCTCCTTAAGGGGCAGCTGTTATCGTCATGGTGTTCAAACGTTACCACCAAAAAATACAGTATTGAAGCTCAAATCTAATCCAAAAAGATCAATTATTCCTTCACGGTTTCTAGCGTTTTAGCTAGAGACGTCACCGATCCGATATGTGGATGGGTATCGGCCCGATAACGGGTCAAACGGCTGGATCGGGTATCGGTGGCATTGGGCCGTTCTGTGGAGCCGATCTGTAAATGCGTGCACGCTCAGTTCGTTACGCATGGGAAGTGGCGCTGCGGTAAAGTAGAGCGGAAGCGATTGTTCCAATAATTCGAATAATTCTATTTCAAAAATTGGCAAAGCAATTTTTTCTAGAATCGAAGTTGGTTTAATTCATTTCACTCGCTAGAGCAGCTCCGCTCGTGGTTCACACGGAGGCTTCATAGTGACACACAACGTTTTCAGTGGCGCGATCAAGACGAGACCTGATCCCTCTGCATGTGAAAGTATCTGTGAGATTTTCCTGCACTAAAACAGAAGTAAACGCACAATGACCGTGCGCGTGAGCGCCGTTACTCGCTAAAACGCTCCAGTTCGGTCAAAATGTCGCCTTTATTACGGACACAAGCTATATTTTAGCTGATAAATAACCACGACGACCAGCGTTCTACTCACAACTCTGCCGTTTATTTAGATCCTCCCATAGATTTTCCATCGTTTATTCTGGGATGCACGCCCGGCGCTTCATTGTGACGGGCTCCGGGGCGCGCGGAGGTTAATGGGAAATGTAGTTCTCTGCAAAAGCAGCTCGTTTTATAGGCCAAATTGGTTCAAAATGACAAACTTTCAATCTGATCAATTTTTTTTCAGTTTTATAATGTTACAGTGTAATCCGTAAGAAAGAAGAAATATTTATATGTCTAAACGAACATTAAATTAAATGTTCAGTTGAACATTAAATGAAGTATTTCCTTAAACATCATAATCTCATGTATTTTTTAAGCATTATTTTGTGGACCAAAATATTTTACACGGTCCAAACAACTCATTTTGGGGTGCGGTGCTCGGGGCGGTTGAATATAATGGCCGCGACGCCTACGCCCAACGGGAGCGTCTGACGCATCGGTGTCGAGGTCGGACGAGGGTTAACCGCCGGTAGCGCACCAGTGCGGCGAGGGAGCCCGCTCCACTCTGCTCTTAGGGTGGCGCGTCTTCCCTCATCTGGACTGTCAGGCCCGACGTTTACCAACTCGCCCGGAAAATCCTCTTAGGAGATTTCTCGCCGCTTCCGCTTCCACTTCCACTCAAGACCTGCGATCCGACACCGCTCTGATTTGAATGCTGATTTTTTGAGCGCTTCACTTGCCTTTTAGGAGCAATCTCACAGCCCTCGGCCGAACGCCTGGATTAGACTCGTTACCGGCTGGGGAAAATTGGTGTTAGCAAGCAAAAAATGCGGTTCAGTTAATGGGGCCAGATCATCATCAGCAGCAGCAGCATCATCCCAAAACTCCTTGATTTTCAGGAAATATTTCTGTTGCACAGCACTTACCTCGCAGCTACCTCTGAGGAACTACAACCGTAATCTCCAAAAGCTCCTGGCTACAGAAAATAACGCTTATTGTGCGAGTCGTCACATGTCGTTGCTGGTTTTTATTCAACACACTTTGTCTGACCGCTACTCCTCGCACAGTTTTTGCGCTAGAAGCTTAATCCCAACTCTACAACGTGTGGCCGTTTGCGGTGCGTGGGGCGCTTATCTACCCGGTTTGATGTGTGCACTCGTTCGTGAGTTCTGTCCATTTTTCCGGCCACCGCCATTCTTCACCAATCCACCATATTCAACCTGATTTGAGGACCTCTCGGTGTATCTGTAGCCGCCATGACCCGCACTCGTCGTCTTCTCGCTTCTGTCGTCCCTCGTTCTTTCCCCGCTCACCTTCAGTGAACGTTAATTAAAGTCGGACAGTTTTCACGTCGCAGCCGCGAAACTTGAGCAGTCACATTGGCGTTTTTTCCTTGCAGAAACGCGACTCTAGATAATAATCAGCTCCCTCTCGTTTCCAACGGCAGCCCAAATTCAGCTCAACGTGCGCAGAAAGAACTTGACCAGTTGGAGACGCAAGGATCTGGAAGCAGATTTCGGAAGATTTGAGCGCCCCCTTTTGGACCCGCCAACGCATCGCCGCTTCAGCTCCTTGTTGGTCGTTTTCCGGTCGCTTTCTCAATCGCCGCTTTGACGAATTGTCGCGTCAAACAGCATTCCTCCAGGGTTGGGTTCTTTGCAGTAATGTGAAGCGAGAAGTCACAGCCCTGGGACCAACCTGGAATCAAATATGCTTCCTGGCCTAAATTTCACGGTTGAACCGCCATACGTCAGTGACACAACCCCGGCGCCGTGCTGCGGGTCAGAAGACACAGGTGTGAACCCTACAGCTACGTTGGGTGTGTTTCAGGGGTCACTCACTGTTAAGATCATCCACATTCTGGCCACTAGATCACATCAAATAACACATCAACCCGAGTCAGTGTCAAGCAGCTGCTAAAATAATAAAAAATGTTAGTTGTTTTGGGAAAATTCTTCATTCCAAGCACTTCCTCCATGGCACTTATACTGAAAAATGAATACAAACAAGAATACAAACGGTCAGCAGATTGTCTTTGTTAAGAGCATTCATCTGATGCTCTTGTCCAGAGCGACTTCAATTTCCGAATTACAGGAGAAGTTCAGGACGATCGGACGGTCGCCGGTTCCAATCCCAGACCGGTAAAGCTACCACTGAGGTACTCATGAGCAAGGTACCACCACCAAGTACTGCCCTCCAGGTCTGTTGTCCACTGCTCCTTCACGGAACGGCTCAAACGCTGAGGTCAAATTTTGTGGTACACTGTGTGCTGTGTTCACAATGACAGAAGTAGTCACTAACTTTCACTTTGCTCAGAGACTCAATGGTGGTAGTCTTGGATTCGGACCCTCGTCATCTCGGTCCAGTGGCAAGTATCCTAACCACGAGACCACCTCCAAATGCAGGCCGTCGAAAAATTCATGACAGTTTGACCAATGACCACTTAGAACGGCATATAAAGGCCTCAGGTAAACGCCTTGTTTTAAATTCATATGTTACCGCGGTGCTTTAATCCCGCGCCAGATTTATTCCACCGCGTCTTAATTGTTTTTGCAGACGCTGCAGAGTTGGAGTTACGTACACCTCCCTCGTACGTAAGCACCTGCCCTTTATGGCGCGTCAGCATATGCCGCGCGCAGAATGAATCTGCCTCCTCACACCTCATTAGCCGGCGCGAGGGTGTCTGTTCCGTAAAGAGGCCATTCTGCTCTGTCACACCAGGCGTCCCACGGGCCGGAGGCTGAACAATGCGAGTACGCAGTCAGAGAATTTTCTGATGTTGGAAGCGTTTGAACAGCGCGTATATATATATATATATCGAAACGGAACGACTCGCGTCGCCGGCGACTCGGATGTTCAGACGCGTCTTGGATACGCTTTTTAATTCAATGCTGCGGGAAAAAAATAAAAAATGTTTCGGCTTCTGCCTCCGGTTCCTATGGGAGCTGACGGGCCGAATGCAGTCGTCTAGACCGCGATGAGCGACGACAGGGAGAGGGAAGGAGATAAAACGTCGGATCATCCGACGGTTTCGGGCCTTAGCCGCCCACCAGGCGAGATCCGTCTGTGTGAAAACCAGGTCACGCTACGAGCACACGCTGTGCCGAAATAACCCTCCCACTGTAGCGGGTTTTATGCGGAAATCGAAGCCCCTGCATTTCACCGCGAGTTTAAGCTCCGGAAGCGCAGACGTGGCCATTTATCTGCACACTTGTGTCCCCTTTTTTTTGGTGGGAGGACGAGGGCCTGTGGAGTGTGTTCTGTGTTCTCACGTTGTGGTCTAAAAGAGTTGAAGGACCTTCACGTGAATACGGATAAGGATCAGATACTTGGATTCGGAAGATTAACGACAAAGTTACAAAGAGAACTAAACCTAACAACTCAAATTAATGTAACGCTTCTTTTAGCCTCTTTACATCAGTGATTATTCGTCATTTGTGAACACGCCTCAGCAACAAAATCTCTGCATTTGACCCGTCCGCGAGAGAGCAGTGGGCAGCTTTTCAGCCACGGCCGGAGAGCAGTGCTTGGGGACGGTATCTTAAATAAAAGTGCAACGTGTAGAGAAATGTACCCACACCAACCTACCCACGTAACACTGTGCAAATCAAAAGAATTGTGAAATCTTATGATATTAAAGTAGGGATGCACCGATCACCCATTTTTCAGTTCCGATATTGAGACCGATGCCGATACTTGAGCTTTGGGTACGGGTCGATCCCGAGTATGAGTACCGATCCAGTACCAGTTTTAATGAGTAAGTTGTGTATTTAGCAACCAACATAGTGTACGTCAGCAACTAGCATAGTGTACATTAACAACTAACATAGTGTACATTAGCAACTAACATAG
>JAVGVS010002344.1:0-11916 GCA_032718565.1 Distichodus sexfasciatus
GCGTCTGTCAGTGCTACGTCGACAGTCAACTTCAAAGGCAGATTTCTCCGTTTCTCACTTGGCCTGACAGGAGAAACCCGACTCCTTTCAATGTTGATATCTCAGTCGTATGTCGTCCGATTCATTCGACAGAGGTATCGTTTTGAAGGTTGATTTATGCCCTTTCGCGAAAACATCATAACTCAGTTTTCAAAATTTGCGACAAGCGACTGGTTTTGCCGTGCAGAGTCACATATCGGTTCTCCACCCCGTTAGCTAGAAATAATCTGTATCGATATCGGCCCTGAAAAACCAACATCGGTCGACCTGTACTTACTAACCCTAACCCAATTCATCACGAAAACCCTACGGCTAATAATAACCAGACCTACAACTGATGTAACACAGAAAGCGATTGAGGTGTCAGATTATTGGGAGGAGTACTAACCTTTCTTTTTATGGGTGAACGCCAAATCCAGATCAACATTCCTCCTGCCGCTCTGAAATAGGTCACACACACACACACGTTACATAATGCTTACTCACTTCCACAAGCATGTAGACTTATAAGGCAGAAGTAGAACTAGCATACTTCCGTTCGTACGCACACACACACACACACTCACTCACTCACCAATGAATAGCCTTCTTCATCCGACTCGGGCTGTGACAGGTCAGACTCGCTCCTTGATTTGGTGAGTCTGTAACTCGGACTGTTTTGGATGGACCGGCTTTCTGCTGACAAACTCTCACTCCTAAACACACAGATCATTGAAGTGGAGTTCAAAGTTCTTCACGTCAATTTAATGACACCAATCGAAACCAATCATAACCCAAATACGCCTTGTCCGACTGACCCACCCACCCGCCCGCCCGACCGACCGACCGACCGACCGAACCCTCACCGGGACTCCATGGAGACGTCCTCATCTGGAAGCAGCTGGGATTTTTCGGACCCTATGGACTGGAACTGAATTTGCATTTTAATACCGAACTAATCTGAGCTTAATGTCGCTGAGAGGATCTTAGCAAGCGGCCCCAGCAACGACTCGGGATTGGACTATTTTGATCGTTCTTTAAAAACGATTCATTAACGATTCATCTTGAACTAATGTTTACTGTGTATTAAACGGTCGCGCACCCGGGCGCCCAGAGGAGGAAGGGGTCTCGTTCAGAGTCTTGGTTCCTCTCAAGAGGACGTTTTTCCTTGCCACTGTCGCCTCAGGCTCGCTTGTTGGGGGTTTGGGCTGGTTATACTGCATGTTAGTGCTGGGCGATAAAACGATCTCTATATTTTATCGAGAAAAACGTGATGACGATAACGATGATAAACTAAGCTATAAAATTCGAAAATTCAAAGTATTGTTTGTCCACTATGTGACAGCGCGTTGAGATAGGCAGTATCTTTGGCCAATCACGTAGCTTGGCATAACGCCAGCACAACAGCCAATCGCGCCCAATGATGCAAATTTGCCCATAACGCACGAAAAAGCCACGTGGTAAACATCAGTGGTCGCGTGCCGAGATATACTTAACGTTCAGAGCTCTTATGCACGCGCATCATGGCTGGCATTGCAAGCGTTCGCAGCGTTCTCTTGACGCGTCCGCTGAGCATGTCGTCATAAATTTACGAGAGTTGCAGCACCTCTTGAAACACTGGGGCGGCTGTACGTGAAAGTTTTGCCACGTGACGTCAGCATCGTTGTTTACTATCAACACGGCTGAACGGTTTCGCCGGGGTTTTTTTTGCACCTTTGTAACATCCGAATGCAAATCATTTTTTCTCTTCCTCATTTCACAGCGAAATGTTTTCTCTCACTGCCGCTTTCTACTTCTTCCTCTACTTCTACTTCTGTCACTGTCACGGCAGACTGGACGCTTTTATGGTGTACACTGCCACCTGAAGATTACCCGTCACGTAGCGTTGAGTATGTCGCGGCCCTTAGAAAAGATGCCGCGGTGAGTGAAAAAAGGCCATGAAAATGCAGCGCTTTATAGTTACGGCGGACGCTTTGACAACAAACGCCGCCTGGGAAAAAAACGGATAAAATACGAACGTGAAAGTACCGGATGACGCTTTTCGTAACTTAGCAACAACAAGCACCGAGAAAGCGCTCTGGAAGTGAGGTGCTGACGGCTCTCTTTAGCTGCTCTTTGACAGCGGCAATTTTTTTCCCCCCAGTTCTCAGGGCTCTTCAAGTAGAAATTAGTTGAAAATGATTTGTTTAATATTGTTTGATTATTTGAACTTGTTCATTCGGTCTGTATAAGAATCCAAAAAAAAAGAAAACGATCGAAACGAAAACGAAAGATAATGATCGAAATCGATCAATGTGACAAAAAATATCGTGATAACGTTTCTGTTCATATCGCCCAGCTCTACTGTATGTCAAGCGCTATATAAATAAGTTTTACTGCTACTAAAATTGCGTAACAGCGCCGAGGGGTTTTACATAAAACAAACTCTAGATTTAGGTCAGACCACGGAACATGTGGCAACAACTCTGAGGCTTGTCGGTGGAGCCTGTTAAGTAGGTCAGACATGCCTGTACAGATACAGAGTGGAACAGAAGTTCCTGGAGGCAAAGTTAGTTATAGGCCACAGGTGAAGGCCCTGAACCACATAAACAGTAATTAGGAGGCGAGGCGACGGTTTGGCGCGCACTGCGGTTTTTGTCCCACAGTAACGGTGTAGTTTCAGTCTCTCCAACGTCCAGTAGGTTCTCTGCCTTTTCTATTTCTAGGGTGCGGAAAGCAACATTCGAATAACTCCAATAATTCGATGACCAAAAAAACGGCGGAGGCAATTTTTCTGGAATCGAAGCGTCGTTAAAATTCTTTTCACTCGTCAGAGCATGTTCGGCTTTCACACCGCCGCCCAACGTTTTCAGTGGCCCGAGATCAAGCCGAGACCTGATCCCTCTGTATGGGAAAGTATGTGTGAGATGTTCCGTGCACAAAAACAGCAGAAATGGCGTTTTTTTGGCGACGTAAAAACGCACGCGTTTGTGAGCGGGCGCGAGTGCCGTCCCTCGCTAAAACGCTACAGCTCAGTCAGCGTTTATTCCGAAACACGCGTCCATCGCTCGATTGCGACGCGCCTCCGAGTGGGGTGCGGTGGATTGTGGGAAATGTAGTTCTCTCCCAGAAATGCCAAAAGCAGCTCATTTTTTAGGCCAAAATGAGTCCAAATCGGTTCAGACCCAGAACTTCAGCATTTCTTCATTTTCTTCATTGATCTTTTTTTTTTTTCAATTCCCAATACAGAATAATATTCTTTTTATATTTCAATCAATTGAAAATGAAGAAAACTAAAGTATTTTTGAGGCAAATTTGGACTCACTTTTGAGCTGCTTTTGGAGAAGTACATTTCCCACAATCCACCGCACGTTACTATGTGTAAGGTCACACCACAAAACATCAATAATAGCCGTATTGTGAGTAGAGCGGTGGTGGTTGTTATTTTTCAGCGAAAATTGTCTGTAATAAAGGGAAGATTTGACTGAACTGGACTGTTTTAGGGAGAGCCGCGAGCACTCAAAACGCTCAGCTGACCAGCGTTCCTGCATAATCAACATTCTAATAAGTTTACGATGTGCACCTCGCGCTCGCATTGCAATTCTCACGGCTCTGCTTTTGAGTTCGATTGACGGAAACCCATCACAGCTAATCCAATGGGCGGAAATCCGTCACAGCGACGGAGAACTTGAATCCCTGAGATCGCGCGCACGGTGACCACGTTTTAAAATTTGAAGTTTAACGTCGGGCGTACCGCACTACTGCGATTCCTCTTGGGTGTATCGAACCGAACAGGGCGTACCGAATGGTTCGGGAAAATATCAAAAACCGTGGCATCCCACATAGCACATAGTCTGGTCTGTATGTGTGACTTGATCTGGCAAAATGAATCGAATGAAGGTTTTGATATAATTGGGAAAACGAGCTTTAAAATATCTTGGTCAAAGTCATATCTTGAATAGTTGTGAAGATACAGCCGTTTGAATGATGCCCCCGTCAGTCATTTTCCAACGGAAAAACTGAGAAAATCACGTTTAAAGGTTTTCGTTGAAGATATTAATAATCATTAGCATCCAAAGAAATACACCCAGGATTTTACTACTTAATTTTTTTTTTAGTAAAGTAATTTAGACTTAGAAAATGCTATTAAGCCAGATCAATTAATTTAAAAATCTTTTTTTATTCATATTTTAGAACAGGCGCACCACGGTGCCGCGTCTCAATAATGCGATAGACGCGCACCCAGAAGAAACATGGAAAATATCAATAAACAGCCGTATTGTGAGTGGAACACTGGTTATTTTTGTCACTGATCAGCTAAAATAGGAATTTTGTCTGTAATAAAGTTGTGAGCGCTCTCACACAGCACGTTTACATTAGGGGTGTTGAAATGAATCACATAATCGATGCGTCGCGATGCAGATGTGGACGATGCTGCATCGATGCAATGGCAGCTCGTAATCGATTTAGGTTTTCAACTGTCCCCTAGCGGTCTACGGCGGCATTGCAGGTGGTCTGTGACATGCAGTCCCTCTTTACTACTGATCTCGCTTTATAAAAATTATTCCATTGAAATTTTTCAAAACATTTCCAACTGATTTGGGCACATTTTGAACACTGAATGTATATATCACTTGTTACCTTCTAACGAACCGTATCTGCACAAATTACTGAAAAGTATTGCATAGACTCCAGTTCTCCACTGCTGTTATAACATCTGCACAAACTTCAATGCTAGTCAGACGGTTTTAAGAGATTTTTTTAATAGACTGGATATAGAATTTTTCATATTGAAACTGTTACTAACCTCTTGCACATACAGTGTAAAAGTCAGTTTCCACTTTTGTAGGTTAATACTGCATCTAAATTGTCTCTCTTTTTACTTCTATTTCTAGTACAAGTTTAAAGTTTATATTTAATACTCCATTTCTAGTTTAAAATGTATATTTTGTATTCTATTTATGTTCTATGTGCCCTATTTGTTCTTTCTTCCCTGTTTCTTGATGCACTGTGTAAACTGGAGCCACGTCGTCTCGTCTCTCGGTATATCTGTACAGTATATAGCAGAGGCGACAAAGTTTACTTTGACTTTGATCTTTATGAATAATGAATTTCATGCAAATATCTAAAAAGTAATACCAAAAATACTCCCTCCAACACTTAGTCTGAGTGGTGGTCCCTGGGACAGAACCAGTTGTATCATAATGACACTGCTTGGTGATTTTCTGGCTGTGGCATAAACATTCAGTAGCAGCTATAGCTGCCCAATCTGTGATCCATGCCCACTCTGCGTGCAGTGTGAAGTCATTTAGAAAAATTGATTGCATGCGTCGCGATGCATCGAGATATCGAATTGAATCGAAGATGTGATAAAAACCCAAATATTAAACAACACTAACGCGTGCGTCAGTCTTGCAAAGTTTTAAGGATTTGAATGTGTTTCATAAGATTAGGGGTGGACATTTAAACTCCATATTTGGACCGCAGAGATCAGGGCGTTTCAGGGGAGAGTCGGAACATAGGGAACGGCTCAGTTGAAACGGCAAGATAAAACAGTGTTCATTTCTGGCAAGATTTGAGAGTTTTAAATCAGCATAAAATAGCCACTTAGCGGCTTTACAGGATTATCTTGACTATGAAACTTTGGGAGATGAATTCAAGACCTTTTCTTTCATATAAGATCGAAAAAGATTTTTTTTTTCTTTCGTTTTATCGGCCTGTATTTCAAATTCCGAACGTGCGACTTCCGACTCATTTCGCCAGATCGGGTCTGACATATACCTACAGAGTGTTCCAGCTACTGGAAATTACCTCGTCATAAACCCGCCTCCTTCCTGCATGGTACCGCCTGAGGGAGGCTGCTGATTGGTCTGCTGTAAGAGCGGCGGACTGACGGCCAAGAGGAGCAGGGCACACCGATGGATGATGCTGTTGCAGGCGGTGGTGTAGAGGTCTTGGCCCTCCTGGAGGGCGGCACTGTTGCGGCGCTCCTGGCCAGGTTGGACCGACTCCTCTTGGACACTGACGCTGCTCGTGCGGTCTCTCTCTCGGCCCCGGGCCACCTCCCGCGCTGAGAGGAAACATTGAAAGATTTCTGCACGCGCCAGAAAACAGCACAGAGAGCACGAGGTTAGTGAAGCTTGACTCACTGTTATCACCAACGCTGCGTAGCAATCACGCCCTGGCGACCCCACGCTCCGCATGTCCACTGATCAAACAAACCCGGATCAACCCGCTGCACCTGCAGTCCCCCATGCTTTAAAGCCTGAACATATAGTCAAATATTGCTGCTCGATTCTGATTTTCTTTTTAGTTTTTTTGTCATCATAGTTCATAAAAAAAAGTTTGTACTAGAGGTCGACCGATATGGGTTTTTCTAAAGCCGATGCCGATGCCGATATTTCGAAGTCAGGGTCAGCCGACGGCCGATATATATGCTGCCAATATTTTTCTGGCCAATAATTATACATTTCTCCTCTGTTTGTGTAGTAAAATATCACACTAAGAATAACAAAGGATACACAAAATTTCTCAGCTTAACATTTATTTAACACTGACTAAACATAAATATAAACATAAATAACAGAAATCAAACTGTAAATGTCTAAACAATAAATAAATATATAACATTTGCACTTGACTAATAATTTGTGAACAAAACAAAGTCTTCAAGTTACAAACTACTCCTGAGGGAAGATAAAATTGTAAACAAGAAGACAAAAAGGAGAGTGCAAAACTTCTGGCTGGGGTCCTGCAGAGGCGGCAGCATGGATCACATGTACTGCAGCAAAACTGGGCCATCCGCAGAGATGCCTGAATATCGGCGTACTAAACTCGGATATTGGCCGATGCCGGTATCGTAAAAAAATGCTAAATATCGGCCCGATATACTGGCTGACCGATATATCGGTCGAGCTCTAGTTTGTACTATCAATATTCTCGTCTAATAATGCTGGGATACGGCTCTCTAATGAAAGAGCGCTTTATGACTTCAAAATACCTGAGGAAAACAAAGCTGCAGCTGTACAGTTGTAGACTTTTCAAATAATCATCTTTAACGGAACTAAAATAACCGTCATGGGCAAGATCATTTTCAATGAATTGTCCAGCCCTATTGTGGAGTTTAACACTACGATTACCAGGATTTTTTTTTTTTTTAACCCGTACTATTCCCGACCCCGCGAGAAAAGCCGTCCGTCCGCGATCACCTGCTCTAACGTCCGCGATCGCTGCGTTAACTGCTCTCTGACGGTCGCTTTTGTTTTACAAATGTATCATTCACACGCGCGCTGAGCCGAAACCATCTCCGCGATCGTTTTAACTTTCAGCTCATAATGTGTGTTTATTTAGCGGCCAGTGCAAATATACTCGTTATATTTGACATAACAGAAGCAAACAATTGATTTTAGTCAGTAACGGTCTGTATAAACTTATCGTACTTGTAAAAGTTTGCACTAAAAACACAAGTTCCTTGAAAATAATATGACCAAATTTAGAAGAAAATAAATCTTTAGTTTACTCGTTGTGTACAACGCTAAAACCGAAACAGCCGTAGAGATAGAAGGATGTCTAAATAAAATAGGCGTGTATGATTGTGTGATTACAAAAACATAAGACAGGAAGTAAAAATATTTCAAGTGAAAGTGGGTGATTATTTGTCATTGTGAACACACCACAGCACAGCACAGCACAGCACACAGCGCACCACAACCAAATGTGACCTCTGCATTTAACCCATCCGTGAAGGAGCAGCGGGCAGCTAACGAGGGCCCGGGGACGGCACCTTGCTCATGAGTACCTCAGTGGTAACTTTACCGGCCCTGGATTCGAAGCTGCGACCTTCTGATCACGGGGCGAACACCCTACCGTTACGCCGCCAACTGCCCCTTTTTGTGTGTTAATTATAGACACTAAGGGCCAATTTCGCAGACATGGCTTAAGCCTAGCCCTAGACTAACTTTGGATATTTTTTTGCTGCTATACGGACTATTTCCTCCTCAAACGACTTCCTCCTCAACACTGCAATAAACGTTTTTGCACTGCTGCCACTATTTGCACAAATACTGAACACTGAACGTATAAATAGACTGGATATAGAATTCTTTTTCATACTATAACTGTTTCCAACCCCTTGCACATCCAGCGTACAAATCGATTCCACATTGTACGTAATCCTGCATCCAAACGGTCTCTCTGTCTACCTCTATTTCTAATAAAAATTCTAGTTCTAGTTTCAAGTTATATTTAATATTCCATGTCTAGCTTAAAATGTATCATTTGTACTTTATTTATTATTGTTTATTCCATGTGCCTTAATTGTTCTTTGTTCCCTTTTTCCTCCTTCTTCTTCTTCCTCTTTCGGCTTTTCCCTTCAGGGGTCGCCACAGCGAATCATCTGTCTCCATTAGGGCTGCAACGATCATTCGATGTTGTTGACAATAAAAATAGTCGCCGACGAATTTGATTGTCGATAAGTCGATAATTGTCGCCAGACGTATTTTTAAACGGAGTGAGACGTTTTCCTTCCTTTCTACCTGTGCAATACTACCGCTTTCCAACAGAGTGTACCAATACACCACACTCTGGTGAGATTCGCTCTTGCGCAATAGCATTCAGTGACAGCTAGAAGAATGGCCCTATGGCGTCACATCAACGCCAAAACTAGAGCGCGGAAAATGGCTTGCTGCAAAAAATTTTGCAGGCGTAAATTTCAAAGTCACGAGCGCAAATGTGACACTCGAGAGCACAAAATTAAGAATCGAGTGCGCGGTTGTGATACTATTGCGCACAAACTGTATTTTTCCTCTCGCGAATGTCTTTTTCCTCTCGATGTGTTAAATGCCCTCGCGCACAAAGTAGATTACCGACGAGCGGCTTTTTTGCTCGAGTGAGATTTCTACGCGTGTGGTTTGAAAGGGGCGGGTTTGGACAGTTTGGGGGCGGGGTTTTGGCAGTTTCTGGCTGCGAATCCTATTGGCCGACGGTTCCTGGTTTTGTGATTGGCTTAAGAAAGTTCCTACAGAAAAAAACAAAGATGTCGGAGGAAGAGGAACGGCGACGGGTCAGTTAAACGCAAGTTATAGTTTATCGACCTTATTAAATAGTTAGGTCTTATACGTTTAATAAGCACGCAAAACGGTAAAGTAACCAACGCCTTTGTCACTCGCTCATAAATGTTATAATGGTATGTTACCATTTTCTCAGTACCATCAGAAAACCAGGAGCCATCGTAAGGCTAGATAAGGCAAAGAAGAAACTTATTTATTAAAATATGCTTTTGAGTGAACTATTTTTCTTGTCTTTATTATTTACCACAAAATTTAAATAACCTTATACTCAATGTAAAAGCTGGTAGCTAAATCGGAGCCATTTTATAATTATACAATTTATAATCCGATTAGTCGACTAACCGTTTTAATAATCGATGACTAGTCGACTATCAAAATAGTTGTTAGTTGCAGCCCTAGTCTCCATTTAGTCCTATCTTCTGCGTCCTCTACCCTCACACCAACTAACTTCATGTCCTCTTTCACCGCATCCATAAACCTCCCTTTTTGGTCTTCCTCTCAGCCTCCTGGCTGGTGGCTCCAACCTCAGCATCCTTCTACCTACTGTATGTGCTCGTTGTCTCTGCTCTGTACATGTCCAAACCATCTCAGTCTGGCCTCTCTGACTTTATCTCCAAAACATCTAACATGAGCTGTCCCTCTGATGAACTCATTCCTGATCCTATCCATCCTCGTCACTCGCAAAGAGAACCTCAACATCTTGAGCTCTGCAGCCTCCAGTTCTGCCTCCTGTATTTTCCTCACTGGCACTGTCTCCAAACCATACAACATGGCTGCACTGTTAAACCTGGAGCCACGTTGTCTCGTCTCTCTATGTGTCTGCGCAGTATATAGCAGAGATGACAATGAAGTTTACTTTGACTTTGATTGGTATTACAGTTTAGTTCAAGACTAGGCTTAATCCATGAGCAAAAAAACAGTCCTAAGTGTCTTACAACTTTAAATATTTACCACTTTAGGCATAACAAATGGAATGAGACCGAAACCCGCTCCAGCTCCGAGTCGTTATCAGACCAACATCCGATCCACGTATCGGATCGGTGCATCCCTAGCTGGAGCGCATGAACAATAACGCTTGTTTGTGTCATTTGGTTTCCAGACCTGGAGTCGTCACTTGAAGTGAAGGCAGTGAAATGATTTCACTGGAAACTGCGCAGTGGACATGTGGGTAAGGAAATGCAAAATTTGAGCCACAGAGTCACAGCGTCAGCCAGTAGTATCGCAAGGCGGCACCTGACACGTTCCATCATGCACGTGCATGTGTGTGAACTCACTTCCTGCGGTCATGACCTCATGCTCCCTCTCTTCCTCTTCCTCCTCCTGCTCCGGGTGGCTTTCTTCTCGCTCTCGCTCTCGGTCTGCTCTCTCTTCCAGTTCAGCCTCCTCATCGATTGTGCGGGTGAAGGAGTGCTCCTGGGGGTCCAGCTCCACCAACTCCGCATTATCCGAGATCTGCACACGAACACATTTGCGTTTACAGCATTTAGCAGACGTTCTTATCCAGAGTGACCCTGGAGTTAAGCGTCTTCCTCAGGGCCCCATGAAGGTAAAGCTGGAGATAGGATTCGAACTAGGGCTTGACGATACGAGTCAAAACTGACATGATACTTCTGGAAAAAAAGTCAACATACAATACTCACAAAAGCCAGGCATCTATATGATTTTTATACGTCATTATTTGGATCTAATTCCAAAGAAACAACAATATACACATAATACACATCGGAAACGCATGTAAATATTAATGCCAGACGGTCAAGCAATAGACTTTGAAAACGGAAGTAACTAGGGATGCACCGAAATGATTTTTTTTGGCCGAAACCGAAAACCGAAAATGAGGAAACACTTGGCCGAAAACCGAAACCGAAACACCGAAAGAAATTATTATACCAATTTTTTGTAATATTGCCGTTATGGCTGGGACTGTGTGTACTTACCTCACTAAAGTCAAGCATTGCAATTGCATAAATGAATATTCATGGTTCAAAGAATAAATCTGATACAAAACTATGAAAATATTTATTTAGCATTCAAACAATGCAGAATATAAAATAAAATTCGAAATAAAATATTTTACTCGGCCCCACTCATGAATAGCCTAAAAGCAAGATAGCTGAAATATTCTACAATATCTTCTCTCATAAAACAAGTGAATTCAAGTGCATATTAATATTCTGAACGAAGTGCATCAGAACAAGTGCTTTAAAAAGTGTTGAAAGACATAACATTCTCTGTAGGCCTATAACAAAATCGTGTATTAAAACACTAAAATGAAAACTTTCTTGCCTTTTCAAAAACGTCCGCTAGAGACGGAGTGGGTGTGCTCGAAGGGTCTTGCCTCTTCTGTGCTTCATACTCTGCATGGCGATGGGGATGTTTTGATTTTATATGATAAATTAATCCCGACGTTGAGAAGGTCTTTGTGGGTGCACCCCCACTAGAAATTTCGGCATTGCGCGCTTTACCAACGGCTTTCCGTGTGTCTTTCTTAGATATATATCGAAATGCGCCCACACGGCAGACATGTTGACTCTAATCCAATCTGACGCGTGCAGGTTGCGGTTGTTGCTTGCGTTTTTGGCCGAAACTGAAAATGCATTTTTTGGCCATTTTCGGTCGAAATTTTTCGGTGGCCGAATATTCGGTGCATCCCTAGAAGTAACAATAAACTGATTTAACTTCGTAGATAACCATTATTGGATAGCTTTTAAATGGAAAAGTCTCTTTCCTCACCTCAAGAAAGTCGTGTTTTTAGGACGGAAAGGGTACGTTCTCCAGCGAAATTTATTCACAACAGTACGGTATAGACCTTCCACTGTTTCAAAACACTAAAAACCAAAAATCCAAAATT
>JAVGVS010002345.1:0-11914 GCA_032718565.1 Distichodus sexfasciatus
AGAGTCTGACCTGGTCTGACCATCATGTCAGCGGGCTGATCCAGTTGTTCACCATGCACACCTGTAGATAACATATCAACATATTGCACACATGTATGAAGCTTAATCATATACACAGCAACATTCTAATTTTGTTTAGAACATTGGAAGCCGACGACTCACAAGATGTGGCTGCTAGAATTAGCAGGAGAGATGGAGACAGCATGGCTTATGTTGAAGTTGTACTGTCGGAGATCGTCTCGGTTATTCAGAGCTTCACAAGAAGTTATAAGAGAAGTGGGTTGGCCAGAACCTTGTATTTGCATGTGGGCGTGGTGTTGGGAGGGTAAACACTTAAGACATGAAGCGCAGTTCCATGATCCTCAAGGTGTGTAAACTTTACGCAAATTCAATCCTAAGTGAGTCTGCAGGGTAGAAATGACTAGGGATGCACCATATGGGAATTACAGACCGATGCCAATATCCAATGTTTTTCAGGCATAAATCTGTTAAATATATTAAATCTAAATAATGCACAAGGGCCAAAACTGAAAAAGGTGAAAAAGTCTGAATTGAGGGAAGGCTAACCAATGGGAACAGTCGAAGGGAATGACTGACAATCAGACAAAACTAAGCAGGAACAGTCCAGGAGGAGCCATAAAATGAGGTTTTGATTAGAAGATGAAAATTTATAGAAAAAGCCCTTTATTTTTGTTTTTGTAAGTTGGGGTTTAGGTCATTGTGAAGGCCTAATTTCCCCTAAAACTATTTGAAAAGCTTTTTTGTGGCTTGGTGAAGACATTTTTACATGTGGGGACCAGTTCTTAAGAGTTGCAAGTTTTATGTTTTTAAATGCTAAGGCTAAAAACAAGTTCCCTAGGATTTTTGTATTTTATTTTTTAGCTCTTTTGGTTCATGGTGTCAAACTCCAAAGACTAGTTTGCACCTGCATCCTGTAAAGGCACCTCAAGATTGTTTTTCATTCTTCTTGTAAAGAGCGCCACCTCCTGGCGTGTAGTGGAAGTGGAAACTTCAAGGAATATTTTCCCACTTAGACGGACTGCAATAATAGTTTACAGTAATTATCAAAATAATTATCATATGTGATTTTTAGAGCTGAATTACTGTTATTAATTCATTTGACTATGGAATCAAAGATCATTTGGTTTTGAGTCTATATGATAATTGAATTGCAAGGTAACAGATAGTAAACTCAACACAGCATGGCATAGCGGGTCAAAATCTCTTCATTTTTCAATTTGGAATATGAGTGTGTTTTGCTTTTTTTATTTTACTTTGAGCAAAAATGTGAAGTTGGAAAACAACTATACTTGTTTCTTCATTTTCTTTGGAAATAAATATTGGAAAAAACGTGCTGTTGGGTTTCATCTTTATATTATCAGCATAGATCACTTGAAAAAGAATGAAGTAGAGATATTTGAGGAGTGAGTTTTGAAAGCTTGTACAGTTTTGGGATTATTCGTCACACTCAATACGTCTCTGCGTTTTTGTACACCGCATCCCCTGATTTTTGTCACAGTGTGTATCTGGCACAGTAATATACAGCTGTGTCATCTGTTTGCAGATTCTGTCCTTGCAATGTTATTGTGTTGCTGCCCGTGTCTCTGGTGATGCTGAACTTGTTTTTCAGTTTGTCATTATCAGCTGTGCTCCCACCACTATAGATATTTCCAATCCACTCCAGAGCTTTTCCTGCAGGTTGTCGGATCCAAGCTGTACTCCAACTAGTAACTGAATAAGAGACTTTGCAGTTGATGGTCAGAGTCTGACCTGGTCTGACCATCATGTCAGCGGGCTGATCCAGTTGATCACCATGCACACCTGTGGATAACATATCAACATATTGCACACATGTATGAAGCTTAATCATATACACAGCAACATTCTAATTTAGTTTAGAACATTGGTAACCGACGACTCACAAGATGTGGCTGCTAGAATTAGCAGGAGAGATGGAGACAGCATGTTTATGTTGAAGTTGTACTGTCGGAGATCGTCTCAGTTATCCAGAGCTTCACAAGAAGTTATAAGAGAAGTGGGTTGGCCAGAACCTTGTATTTGCATGTGGGCGTAGTGTTGGGAGGGTAAACACTTAAGACATGAAGAGCAGTTCCATGATCCTTAAGGTGTGTAAACTTTACAAATTCAATCCTAAGTGAGTCTGCAGAGTAGAAATGACTAGGGATGCACCATATGGGAATTACAGACCGATGCCGATATCCAATGTTTTTAAGGCTTAAATCTGTTCAATTCAAATAATGCACAAGGGCCAAAACAAATTGAAAAAGTCTGAATTGAGGGAAGGCTAGCCAATGGGAACAGTCGAAGGGAATGACTGACAATCAGACAAAACTAAGCAGGAACAGTCCAGGAGGAGCCATAAAACATGGTTTTACATAAAAAGCCCTTTATTTTTGTGTGTTTGTAGTTTGGGGTTTAGGTTATTGTGAAGACAACAAGTTCCCTGCATTAATATGGTGTCACATTTGCATTTCATGTTAAATTGATATTTACATTTTTATTGTATTATACAAACAGAAAAATCACCTAATCTTTTATGTAAATGAAGGATTTTTGTAGTTAATATTTTTGCTCTTTTGGTTTATGGTGTCATCATCCAAAGTCTACTGTGCACCTGCATCCTGTAAAGGCGGGCTTACACTGTGCGATTTTTGGCCCATTTTGAGACGATTTTTCACTTATGCAACTATTTTGGGGATTGGCCAGAGTTTCGGCTTAATCGTGTGTCGTGCATCGTGTAGTATACATGGGATAACGAGAAGCAATTAACACCTCACGACCAGCTCCCGACCAGCAGTCGTATGGTCGCACGAAAATCAAACCTGTTTGAAATCCTACTTCATTTGTTTTTCAAATTATTTATGCTGATGATATAAAAATAAAATGTAACAGCAGATTTTCCCAATATTTATTTCAAACCAAATAAAAAAAATCGAGAAGAGTTGTTTTACAAGTTCACATTTTTCCTCAAAGGCAAATTAAAAAAAGAGAACACACTCATATTTCAAATTGAAAAGAGATTAAAAGATTGTGACCAGTTATGCCATGGTGTGTTGTGTTTACTATTTGTTATCTATCAATAAAATCAGCATATAGACACAAAACTAAATGAGCTTTGACACCATTGAAATTGTCATGTACTACTGTGACCATCCTTGAAGAGGTTTTATAGACCTTTTAAAGAAATGTTCAAAAGAAATGCTCAAAGAAATGTGAGAGTGCAGATTAGTATGGATCATAATCAAAAGGAATAGATGCCTAGTCAGAATGAACAAACACAAAAAGAAAAAACAATTATTGGCTTCCAGAAATGTAAAACAATCTAGTAGTATATTTGTGCTCTTTTGGTTCATGGTGTCATCATCCAAAGTCTACTTTGCACCTGCATCGGAAAGGCACCACAAGATTGTTTTTCATTCTTCTTGTAAAGAGCGCCACCACCTGGCGCATAGTGGAAGTGGAAACTGCAAGGGATAATTTCCCACTTAGAAGGGCTGCAATAATAGTTGACAGTAATTATAAAAAATAATGATCATATGTGATTTGTTAGTTTTGGAGGAACAACCCTAAATGAAACATCTCATTGTGGTGCACTGTGTGCTGTTCTGTACTGTGTTCACAGTCACAAATAATCAATCACTCAGTCAAGAACTAGGCTCCATTTCATATTAAATTGACATTTATATTTTTATTGTATTATACAAACACAAAAATCACCTAATCTTTTATTTGAATGTAGGATTTTTGTATTTGATGTTTTAGCTGTTTTGGTTTATGGTGTCATCATCCAAAGGCTACTTGTTACTTATTATCAGCACAGATCATTTGAAAAACGAATGAAGTAGTGATATTTCAGGAGTGAGTGTTAAACCTGTATAGTTTTTTGTGATGGGGATTTTTCGTCCAATTCAAATACGTCTCTGCATTTTTGTACACCGCATCCCTTGATTTTTGTCACGGTGTGTCTCTGGCGCAGTAATACACTGCTGTGTCATCTGTTTGCAGATTCTGTCCTTGCAATGTTAATGTGTTGCTGCCCGTGTCTCTGGTGAACTTGTTTTTCAGTTTGGCGTTATAGTCTGTGCTCCCATCAGTATAGATAATTCCAATCCACTCCAGAGCTTTTCCTGCAGGTTGTCGAATCCAAGCTGTAGTATAACAGGTAACTGAATAGGACACTTTGCAGTTGATGGTCAGAGTCTGACCTGGTCTGACCATCATGTCAGCGGGTTGATCCAGTTGTTCACCATGCACACCTGTAGATAACATATCAACATATTGCACACATGTATGAAGCTTAATCATATACACAGCAACATTCTAATTTAGTTTAGAACATTGGTAACCGACGACTCACAAGATGTGGCTGCTAGAATTAGCAGGAGAGATGGAGACAGCATGGCTTATGTTGAAGTTGTACTGTCGGAGATCGTCTCGGTTATCCAGAGCTTCACAACAAGTTATAAGAGAAGTGGGTTGGCCAGAACCTTGTATTTGCGTGTGGGCGTAGTGTTGGGAGGGTAAACACTTAAGACATGAAGAGCAGTTCCATGATCCTTAAGGTGTGTAAACTTTAAGCAAATTCAATCCTAAGTGAGTCTGCAGAGTAGAAATGACTAGGGATGCACCATATGGAAATTATAGACTGATGCCGATATCCAATGCTTTTCAGGCTTAAATCTGTTAAATCTAAATACAATGCACAAGGGGCAAAACAAACTGAAAAAGTCTGAATTGAGGGAAGGCTAGGCAATGGGAACAGTCGAAGGGAATGACTGACCATCAGACAAAACTCATCAGGAACAGTCCAGGAGGAGTCATAAAACATGGTTTTGATTAGAAGATGTAGATTTATATAAAAAGCCATTCATTTTTGTGTGTTTGTAAGTTGGGGTTTAGGTCATTGTGAAGGCCTAATTTCCCCTAAAACTATTTAAAAAGCTGTTTTGTTGCTTGGTGATGACATATTTATATGTGGGACCAGTGCTTAAGAGTTGCAAGTTTTATGTTTTTAAATGCTAAGGCTAAACACAAGTTCCCTAAATTAATATGGTGTCACATGTGCATTTCATATTAAATTGACATGCTATAACGTTTTACATTTTTATTGTAATGTACAAACACAAAAATCACTAAATCTTTTATTTACATGTAGGATTTTTGTATTTAATATTTTAGCTCTTTTGGTTTATGGTGTCATCATCCAAAGTCTACTTTGCACCTGCATCCTGTAAAGGCACCACAAGATTGGTTTTCATTCTTCCTGTAAAGAGCGCCACCACCTGGCGTGTAGTGGAAGTGGAAACTGTAAGGAGTAATTTCTCACTTAGAGGGACTGCAATAATAGTTCACAGTAATTATTAAAATAATTATCATATGTGATTTGTTAGTCTTGGAGGAACAACCCTAAATGAAAAGTAGTGAATGTTTCATATATTTCTGGGGCAGTTGGTGGCGTAAAGGTCGCAGTTTCAAATCCGGGGCTAGTAAAGTTACCACTGAGATACTCATGATCAAGGTACCGACCCCAAGCACTGCTCCACTGGCACTGCCCATGTCAGCTGCCCACTGGTCCTTCACGGATGGGTCAAATGCAGAGGTCACATTTCCTTGTGGTACACTGTGTGTTGTGATGACGAATAATCACTCCCTCACTCAAGAACTAGGCTCCGGTCCATCTGCAACCCTGGTTGGGATTAAGTGAGTTGGAGAATGAATTAATAAATTAATTAATTAAAGGTGCTGCAACAATTCATTCATCTGACATGAATAATGCCATTTGAGTAGACAGCCGTCCACAGGTTTTGACAGTAATTCATGCATGAACGGGTGAAGACAGAGGAGGATTGGCTTTTGTATGTCGCTAACATTGAGCTTCATCACTGTGGGTCTTTGCACAGTAATATACAGTTGTGTCTTCAGACACCAGACCGCTGACATCTAAATACAGTTCATTTTTGTTTGTATCTCTGGAAATAGTGAAGCGGCTCTTGAAGGCATCTCCGTAGTCTATGGATCCTCCACCCCATATGATCCCGATCCACTGCATGGCTTTGCCTGGTCTGTTCTGGATCCAAGCTGTACCATAGCTCGTGAGGGCATATCCAGAGATTTTACATGACAACTTCACAGACTCCCCAGGAGACTTTACATGGTCGGGGGACGAGGTTAGCTCGATGCCGTGCACAACTGTAAGAAAGAGAAAAATAAATTAAAGAGAAATGCTGGACACTTGACCCCCAGAACTGATGTTTACCAGGTCAGGACAATTTGTGGGTGTTTTTCCACTCACACGGCAAGAATGACGACAGGAGAAGAACCATCCAACTCATGATGGGAATCAGCGGGGACAAGCTACTTTCAGATGACTTTTCTGGGTTTGTCTGAAGTGTGTAGGAGTGTGTGTGTATAACGGAACATTCATGCATGTTGGGTTTTATATGCCTGGTGAGAGGGGAACACTCCCACAGGGGATTGATGGGAAATTTGCATTATTCACTTTAAAGATTGCAGTTTGTGTACGACTATGACCAGTGTGTATACTGTCTAACCACTCAAAATAATATTTTACTGCTTTTACCTCATTGTTGTAGTTGGTTATTTTATGCATCGTCCATATGTGTATTTAACACAGAATCTTTAAAGTCTGCTGCTTACCAAAGTAGAGTCAACAAGATGTAGATTTGTCTCTGTGTCCTTGATCAAAAGAAATATATTTTTAATGGCCTTACAGATTTTTTAAGGCTATTAAATATAACAATGGAGATTGTTTTACATTTCTGGGACCAATATTCTCACGTCCTGGGTCAGCATAGCGGCATAAGGCATGATGCGTGTTGCAAGCCTTTTATTGAAAACTCAGAAACAAAAGAAATATGTAAGAGGGCCACCAACAAAAGCTCTTCTTTAGGAAAACCCTGCAGCACACCGACACGGAGAGGTGTGACAAGCGTGACCAGACAGGAAACAATAGGGAAAAACCAAACCTATATAGGGGAACAGAAACAGGGATCAGGATTAATTAAACTGGGACAACCTATCGAAAACCAAACACTAAACAAAGCCGTCAAACAATAAAAAGGTAAACCAATCAAATTGGGGCTGAACAGGCACTGCCAACACCAAGGAATTAGCGATAACTAATGAACACTGATCAACCAATAGGACACACTGGGAAGGCGGGAGAAGGACAAGACAGACAGGTAGCACGAGACAGAACAAAATAGAACAAAACTAAGGTATGGCGGCATCTCCTGGGGCACTATCAGGCAACAGTCCAGGGGGCCTGTGACAAATATGTGTTTTTTGGGTTGTGTGTTTGTTGATACTTTTTAATCATGGTCCATTATAATCTGCATTCCAACATTTCTTTGAACATTTGTTTCCTTAAAAAAAAGTCTTAAAAACCTCCTCAAGGTTGGAGATTGATAATACCTGACATTTGACCCCCAGAACCCAGCCTCTACCAGGTCGGGCAATTTTATTAAAGTGTTTTCCCTCCATGGCAAAAATCAGAGGTCAGGAAAGAACCATCCAACTTATGGCCGGGGATCGGAGGAGACAAGCTACTTTCAGAATGTTCTTTTCTGGGTTTTTGTCTATTTTGAAGTTGTAGGAGTGTGTGTGTGCTGGAGCATGTCACGTTTTTAACTGTGCATGGGTGAAGGACTGGAGCGGCTCCCCCAGGATGATGAAATTTGCATTATTCACTTTAAAGATTACACGGTTTTATTGTGGCCACTATGACCAGTGTCTGTGTGTTTAAACCTCAAATAATATTTTATAACTTTTATTATTTGTAGTTGGTTATTTTAAGCATTCTCATTTGTGTATTAACACAAAATTTTTAAAGTCCACTGCATAAAAAAAGTAGATCCAACAAAGTTGATATGTGTTGTTTTAATTAAAAGTTAATCAAAAAAACATATTTTATTTTTAATGGCCCTACAGATTTATGAGAATATTGAAAATAAAACAGGTCGCACTCTTGCACAGTGGTTAGTGCCACCACCTCACAGTGAGAGAAAGGTCCTAGGTTTGATCCCGAATTACGACGTGGGGCCTTTCTGAGTGCAGTTTGCATGCTCTTCTCAAGTTAGTGTGGGTTTTTTCTCCGGATGCTCCGGTTTCCTCCCACAATTCAAAGGCATGTACAGTATAGGTTAATTAGCAAAAACTAAATTGGCCCTTAAGGTGTGAATGTGAGTGTGAAGGTGTAAGTGTGTGTGCCCTCGTGTGTGTTGGCACTTGTCCATGCTTAGTCCTTCACTTGCACGTAGTTCCCAGGTAGAGTCCCTGCCGACCCCAGTTAGGATGAATAGAGACTGTTGAATGAGAATAGATTAATGAAAAATTATAAAAGGAGATTATTTACATTGAATTATTATTGCTAGTATACAAACACAAAAATCGCCTAATGTTTATTTAATTGTAGGAGTACATACATATGATATTTTAGCTCTTTTGTAGTTTATGGTGTCATCATCCAAAGTCTACTTTTACCTGCATCCTGTGAAACACCCTGGGAATTGTTTCATTCTTCTTGTAAAGCATACCACCTGGCGTGTGAGTGGAAAGTGGAAACTATGGGAGTCATTTCTCCCCATAGAGGACTACAATAATAGTTCACAGTAATTATCAAAATAATTATCATATATGATTTGTTAGTTTGGAGAACAACCCTAATGAAAAGTAGTGAATGTTTCATATTATATTTCTGGGAGCAGTTGGTGGTATAGCGATTACATGATTTCAAATCGAGGACTAGTGAAGTTACACTGAGATACTCATGATCAAGGTACCGACCCCAAGCACTGCTCCTTCACAGATGGGTCAAATGCAGAGGTCATTTCGTTGTGGTGCACTGTGTGCTGTGCTCACCGATGTGTTCACAATGACAAATAATCACTCCTTAGCAAAAAGTAGTTGTTTCAAGTGTACTGAGTATAGCAGTATATACTAAAGTATATTTTTATAAACTTAAAAATGTTCCAATTCAGGCCGAAGAAGTATTAAATTAGTATACTTTCTAGTACACAAAATTATAATTTTTATGGTCCGTAGTATGCTTCCTATACTTATACTCAAGCATACTTAATAAAATGAACTTCAAGTATACTTTTTGCTAAGGGTCACTCAAGAATTAGGCTCCGGTCACCACGCAACCGCGGTTGGGATCAAGTGATTTGGATAATGAATTAATAAATGAATTAATGGTGCTGCAACATTTCGTTCATCTGAAATAAATGATGCCATTTGAGCAGACAGCCGTCCATATGCTTTGACAGTAATTTAAACAGAACTGGTGAACCAGAGGAGGATTGGCTTTTGTATCTCGCTAACATTAGGCTTCATCTACCGTGAAGTCTTTGCACAGTAATACACAGCTGTGTCTTCAGACACTACAGACCGCTTTGTTTATCTAAATACAGTTCATTTTGTTTGTATCTCTGAAATAGCGAAAGCGACTCTTAAAAAACATCTCCGTAGTCTGGATCCTCCACCTATGATCGATCACACTTGGCTGCCTGGTCTCTTCTGAATCCAAATGTGCCATAGCTCGTGAGGAGCATATCAGAAGATTTTACGCAATAACCACAGACTCCCTGTGAGACTTCACCTGGTCAGCGGACGAGAAGTGGAAACTCGATACCCGATGCATTTGTAGGGAGAAAAGTAAATTAAAGAGAAATATGGACACTTGACCCCCAAGAACTAGATAATTTGTGGGTGTTTCCACTCATGTAAAGAATAAGTCAGAAAAAAGAGGCTCATCAGCAGCTCATGGCCAAGGATCGGAGGGAACAAGCTACATTCAGAAGAACACCTAACCCAATTATCTGTTTTTGAAGTGTGTGAGTGTGTTTTTATGCTGCTAGAAGCGTTGTGCATGTAGGGTTTTATTGCGTGGGGAGGAACGCTCCCCAGGGTTTTATGGGGAAATTTGCATTATTCACTCTAAGATTGCAGTTTATTTATTACCACTATGATCAGTGTGTGTGTGTGTCTAACCACTGAAATAATATTTTACTGCTTTTACCTCATTGTTGTAGTTGGTTTCTTTTTATGCACTTCGTCATTTGTTTGTTAAACACAGAATCTTTAAAAGTCCTGCACGCCTGAAAGTAGAGAGGCAACAAAGAAGTTGATTTGTCTGTGTTTTCTTAATTAAAAGTTAATAAAAAATATATATTTTTAATGGCCCTACAGATTTGTAAGAATATTAAAAATAAAAAGGGCTTGCACTGTTGCACAGTGGTTGGTGCTGCCACCTCACAGCGTGAGGGTCTTAGGTTTCATCCCCAGGTCGGTCGTAGGGCCTTTCTGCGTGGAGTTTGCATACTCTTCTCGAGTTCGTGTGGGGTTTTTCTCCAGGTGCTCCGGGTGTCCTCCTACAGACCAAAGACATGCAATATAGGTTAATTAGCAAAACCTAAATTGTATTTGATAAAGGTGTGAAGATATGAGTGTGATTGTGTAAGTGTGGCTGCCCTGCGGTGTGTTGGCCTTGTCCATCTTGGTCCCTCCTTGCACACATGTGGTTCCCAGGGGTAGGCGGTCTGCGACTGATTAGGATGAACTGGTTCAGATAAGGAATAGATACTGAATAATTATAAAAAGGAATTATTTTACATTTCTGGGAGCCACTAATTGTTTTTTCTTTATATTGTTTGTTCATTCTGACTAGAGGCATCTGTCTTTTGAGTTATGATCCATAATAATCTGCACTCCCACATTTCTTCCAGGCATTTCTTTTTGAACATTTTCTTTTAAAAGTCTTAAATACCTCTTCAGGATAGTTACAGTGAAGTACACAGCAATTTTCTATAGTGTCAAAGTCATTTGGTTTTGTGTTTGTATGCTAATTTTATTGCAAGATAACAAATAGTAAACACAACCTGAGAATAGCCTCAGTGTGGTCAAAATATCTTAATCTCTTTTCAATTTGAAATATTTTTTCTTTTTAAAAAATTTCCCTTAAGGAAAATGTGAGAATTGTAACACAACTCTTCTCATTTTTTTACTTTTAATTTTAGTTTAGAAATAAATGTTAGGAAAATCTGCTTTATTTATATTTTATTTTTTATGTCATCCATAGATAATTTGAAAAACGAATGAAGTAGTGATATTTGCAGGTAAGGTTTTGAAAATTTGTAGTTTTTTGTGATGGGGATTTTTCGTCCAAATTCAATCTGGCCTCTGCATTTTGTCACACTCTGATTTTTTGCTACCGAGTGCGTCTGGCACAGTAATACACAGCTCTCGTCTGTTTGCACATTCTGTCTTGCAGTGTTATTGTGTTGCTGCCTGTATCTTTCTAGTGATGCTGAACTTTGTTTTCAGTTTTGTGCGCTATAAGCTGTGCCCCCACCATAACTGATATATCAATCCCTCCAGAGCTTTTCCTGCGGGTTGTGGGATCCAAGCATAGAAGTAACTACTAACTGAATAAGAGACTTTGCAGTTGGATGGTCAGAGTCTGACCTGGTCTGACCATCATGTCAGCGGGCTGATCCAGTTGAACACCATGCGCACCTGTGGATAACATATCAACATATTACACACATGTATGAAGCTTAATCATATACACAGCAACATTCTAATTTAGTTTAGAACATTGGTAACCGACGACTCACAAGATGTGGCTGCTAGAATTAGCAGGAGAGATGGAGACAGCATGGTTTATGTTGAAGTTGTACTGTCGGAGATGGTCTCGGTTATCCAGAGCTTCACAAGAAGTTATAAGAGAAGTGGGTTGGCCAGAACCTTGTATTTGCATGTGGGCGTAGTGTTGGGAGGGTAAACACTTAAGACATGAAGAGCAGTTCCATGGTCCTTAAGGTGCATAAACTTTACAAATTCATTCCTAAGTGAGTCTGCAGAGTAGAAATGA
>JAVGVS010002346.1:0-11913 GCA_032718565.1 Distichodus sexfasciatus
ATTATTTTAGCATGGATTGTATCCTCGAAACACTGGAATTTATTTAACCTTGTTGTATCTTGTTTTAAAATGCTGCTTTCCATCACATCCATGTAAAAGATCAATACGATATTATTATGCTTTATGTATGTTGCATTGAAAATGTATTTATTGGGTGTGATCATTGTAAAATAACCCTCGATGGTTATAAAAAGTTAGGGTTTGTTTTGTTTAGAATATATGTAGAATTTTAAATCTGAACCGCAAAGGATCTAAATGCTTTTTGTTATAGCCAAAAAGACTGTAAATGAGTGGTGAACAAAGATTAAGTGTGAAAAATATTTTACCTTGTTTTATTCTGCAGTGTCATAACCATCGAGTGGCAAAAAGACAGTTCGGTCCTTGTAGTCCTTTCTGTAGTTTGGTGTCTTAGAGATAACAGGGGTAGCACGAAAAGTTCGTTTATTATACATGTAATTTGACGTTATAAGGAGTGGTCAAATAGGTGTAACCTTCGGGTTCTTCCCTTCAGCTTGCGCATAACAGAGAAAAAATAGAACCGTCTATTCACGTCAACAATAACGGGCGTACGCAAACACTGGCATGATTATAACCAGGTTGAATGCAAAATATGTGATTTAGTCATATATCATTACGACACTGAGAACGCGGAGCCCAAGTGTACTATTTGACTGATTTAGGAACATATTGTAATGATTGTAATGACGTACGTCCATTAAAATTTCCTATACAATAGATTTTCTGCATATGATTATAATTGTGGCCAACTAAAAATAGACTGTTTTACTTGACTTTGCCTAAATCGCTCAGAATATTTCATGCTTTTACATGAAATCTACAGTATCAGCAAAATCGAAAACTTAAGAGGCTACTCTCTGAATGTTTGGAGTTCATAATTTGGAGCTTACAAACGAGACATATGGGTATTTTGTGGTAGCAGTGGCCTTTTGGAATAAGATTTTTGCTGATGTTATTTGCTCAGTTTTAAAAACAAGTGGGTATGTTTGCAATGACATTATGTTTATATGGAAAAAGTTATAAACAGACAAATTTACTGAATGTTCAATTTAAGTCATGTGAAAGAAGCAGAAACCTTTGTTACACCCTTTGTTAAACACGTTCTTCCCGACCGAAACTTGTTTTGCTATGTCAGACCGACAAGCACCATAACATGTTAATTGATTTACAAGTAATGTCAGCAATGTCTTTCCATGATATATGCAGGTGAGTACAATTACATATATTAAATAAACACAGAAAAGCCTTATAGATGTGTTGCTTTGCATACTCTGCAGGTTGTTATAACCTGTCTTTCACATAATCTTACAAAAAAATTATAATTACGATCTCTCTCTCTCTCTCTCTCTCTCTCTCTCTCTCTCTCTCTCTCTCACGCACACACAGTCTTGTGTGTGTGTGTGTGTGTGTGTGTGCATCACTTTTATCTGTTTTTTTGGGCTTTGTGGGGACATTTGAGAGGTCCCCATGAGGAAAAATGACTTTATAGAAAATGTGCTTGTTTTATTTGAGAAACTAAAAGAGGTAAAAGATGTGCTTTTGGTTACTGAGGTTAAGGTTAGGGTTAGGGTTAGGATTAGGTGTAGGTGTAAAATTATGTACTTTAGTCATTATAGGAGTCTATGGAAGGACCTCACAAAGATAGTAATACACACACACACACACACACACACAGAGAGAGAGAGAGAGAGAGAAATTCGTCAGAGACTCATACAGAGTTCCTTAAAAAAAGAAAGAAAGAACTGACAGCAGTTCAACAAGTTTGATACTGTTTTCAAGAGTCACAGTTATCAAATATCAAAAACACGTTAATGAAAAAGCAAAGGTCATATCTGCCAGGCATGAAGTGGTTAAATGCATCGAATAGTAGCACGGTGCCCCCCTCCCCATCAGCCAGTGTTCTGTTTGATTTACCCATTTTTATTTTATTTATGTTTTTTAGTGTCAGGGGTGGGGGGTTGGGGGTGGTAGTTGTTGTTGTTTTATTTTTTTAAAATCTGTACAATATTAGAATCATTCGCATATAAAACGTACACCATTTACGTTACGTTTTCCCTTTACAAAAATATTGGACTCATTTTCCCATTTTCACCTTTTTTGTTTTGCTCAGGCTTTCTTGTTCCGTCTCTGGGAGTGGTGCAGTTGGTAACGTGATCGGAGGGTCGCCGGTTCGAAAACCAAAACTGTAAAGGTACCACTGAGGTACTCATGAGCAAGGTACCGTCCACAAGCACTGCTCTCCGCTGCCCATGTCAGCTGCGCACTACTCCTTCACGGACGGGTCAAAATGCAAAATGCGTTGTGGTGCACTGTGTCCAGTGTTGTGGTGTGCAAAGGTCACATTTCGTTGTGGTGCACTGTGTGCTGTGCTGTGGTGTGTTCACAATGACAAATAAGCATTCACTTTCACTTACTACAAACAATGAAGTCTTTCATGTATATTTACTTCCAGTGATCTAAATTAATAAATAAATGTAAATCAAAGATACAACAGAGCCCGCCAGTTTAAATTATATATATTTCATATTAAATGTAAAGATTTCAGAAATGTACTAATTTGATATTACAGTAAAAGAATTGCAAGTTTTCATGTCTTATAATGTAAATGTAAGAAACGAGTTTTTAAAAAAAGTCCATTTCGTGTTGTGTACTCAACGTTGTAAGCCTGTTTTGGGCTGTAACGTCTCCTGGGGGCAGCACAGTCTCCGCACAGCATACACTAGGGAGACATGAATAAAAACATGAGGAGACAGTGTACAATAATGTGAGAAGTGTAATAGAAAGAAAATTCTGACTGATCTTTGTTACTTTAACAAAGTATGTGATGTGTCTGTGATATGCAAATACCTAAGTTTTTTTATAAACAGGATAAAAATGATTGAAAATAAATAAGATATTGATTATTTATTATTTGAACAGTTTTGATAATTATTTTGTAATGTAAATGTTCTTGCACCCGGTCACCCAGAAGAGGATGGGGTCCCGTTCCGAATCTTGGTTCCTCTCAAGGTTTCTTCCTACTAGAGGGAGTTTTACTTGCCTTGTTGGGAGGCTTGCTTGTTGGGGGTTTGGGCTGGTTGTATGTAAAGTGCTTTGTGCCAATGACTGTTAAGAGCGCTATATAAATAAAATTGAATTGAATTGTGCTGTTTCCAGAGGTTGTGAGGTTCAGGATGGTGGGATAAGCTGTGGTGTTCATAGAAACAAGGGCTGTTGTCTAGACCACTACTTATGAGAAAAAGGAAAAAAAAATCCACACGATGACTTGATATCACCCACCTCAAAAACAGATTCTCAGTTAGCTTGAATTACAGTGCCATTAAAGCTGTTGTGCTTAGGGAACCCAAATGGCTAGCACTGTCTCTGAGATAAAGACAGAAGTTACAGTACAATTTTCTAAAACATTCATATGATTAAAGCACTGTGGAATCCTGTGATGGGCAAAATTTTAGATAATTTAGAAATTTAGAATTAAGCTTGAGGAATGAACCATGATTCACTTTGACCCGTTACACTATACCACTATGTGTACACAGAATTAGTAAGTGAATGACACTGTAATGCTGTTTAGCAGGTTTAGTTAAGGGTGTATTTATGACAAATGGAATGTCTCATGGGTTTGTCAGGTTAAACTTATGTCACCCTCTCTCTCTCTCTCTCTCTCTCTCTCTCTCTCCCTCCCTCTGATGCTTTTATGTCTTTTTATTTGTTATATTTCTTTTTCACAATTCTACTCTCACTGCTGCCCACCAATCCACCACTGTTCCAAAATCGCTTGATAGCAGACGAAAAGTAAAAGTTCTTCTTCGAAACGATAGTGTTTTTTAATCTGAAGAATATACCCATTATTCGTATTTAAAATGTATTCCCTTTACGTTTTGACTTTATCAAATTATTGGTCTCCTAGAAAATACTTATAATTTTCCCATTTTAACATTTTTTTTGTTGTTTTTGCTCTGTCTTTTTGGTTACGTCTCTGGGAGTGGTGCAGTTGGTAACGTGATAGGAAGGTCGCCGGTTTGAATGCCAGACGAGTAAAGGTACCACTGAGGTACTCATGAGCAAGGTACCGTCCACAAGCACTGCTTCCCGCTGCCCATGTCAGCTGCCCACTACTCCTTCACGGACGGGTCAAAATGCAGAGGTCACATTTCGTTGGGGTGCACTGTGTTCTGTGCTGTGAAGTGTTCACAATAAAAAAAATAAGCACTCACTTTCAAACTTTCACTTTCAAAGGTGCTCGGAGTTTGTCCGCAGTGCAGCACCTCGAACAGCATTCGCCGTCCAGCTTCAGCACCGCGCTCACGGACAGCAGCAGCGACCGGACCGGAGACTCGCGCGTGGCGGAACGGTGACGTTTCTACGCTCTTCACCCCGACGCCTTCTGGATATTACACAAAGGCAAATAAACATATGCAAACAAGAAGGTAGAAAGCAATAGTCAAACCGCGCGGGCAACAGTTTGCTGTAGTAACGGCTTATGATCTTTCCTGAATAGTCTGTACTTACAGTCTCTATACGGAGATAAAATGTGGAATTGCAACGAAAACAGATTCAATAACACAGACATGCCAACCTGCAAAAACTCATTTCAGAGCCTTAACGCCTCTAGAGGGCATCCGCACACAAAGAGGAGGAAAATGCTAAAATATGCAGTTCAAGTTAATGCTGTCAGATGACATCGCTAATTACCAGCTTTCCAATACAAACATTGTTGCGTTTTTGTTGAAATAACCTGGAAATATGTACTTAAAGCAAATCTCCTGAGACACAAAGAGACAAAAGACAAAGACACAGCAATCTCCATTTTCCTTGCATGTCAAAGTTGTCATGTGGTTTTGACATGGTCAGAATCGCCAGGTCTGCCAATTTGAGACTTTTTTCTAGAAGAAAAATTCCCCAAATGCATCAGTATAAAAATAAAATTGTGCAAGTAATAACATTTCTTTAGCTAGTTTGCAGACAATACCAGGATCAATCCCTTTGCTTACTTTGTAAGAATGATTGCTTATTTATTTTCAAGATGATATTTCCATATCTTTATGATTAATGAATTTAATGCATATATCTAAAAAATAATCGAAAAAAATACACACACACACACACACACACACACACACACACACACACACACACACACACACACACACACACACACACACACATATCAAAGGAAGATACCCAAAGATTTTAGTCAAGAATAACAAATCAGAGATTAGTTCATTGAGCATAAATGGTTAGTTATTATGTGATGTTAAATTAAAAAGAATATTATTAGGACTGTCCACAGGTACAGTATTAAGTGGAATACCACACAGGATCTGTCTACTCTTATAGGAGTTTTAATAGGAATTCTGGTTGAAATGATTGGCCCAATAAACTCATTATTGGACTGCTGTATGACCTCACCTAAGCTTAGTACCCTGTACTTCCACTGAATCATGTGTAATGATAAAAACAAAAAAATGTTCTCAGCAAGCATAAAAGTTCCACTTTGGATTGGATGCACACTATCACTCTTGAACAGTGTGGATCTGCCCTGAAAGTATCTCAGTTGTGGTGAATGTTTTTGGACATGTACCCCTGCTTCAGTCCATTGTTCAAGGCACTGAGGCAACTGAACACCTTGGTGATCCAGTAGTTACAGATGGCTAGAGGCCCAGATAATATCAACTATTTATCTTATGAGCTCCAACCTATTAAGTCAAGTTGAACCAAAATAACTTCTAACTTGCGCATTGATCTGTTTGTTACTACTTGTCCTGAATGGAAAACCTTACTTTGTTTTTACCTTTGCATTTTATAGAAGATTTTAGCAAATCAGTATGTTAAAATGCTGTATTGTCTGACAGTATAGTTAAGGTAAATAAATTGTGCATAGTATAATGTTATGTACATGGACCATGTGTAATGGAGAGATTCTCTTTCATCTCACTAAATATGAGTAGAGATACTGATAAGAGTAATGTGAAATTTTATCTTGAAATTAACCAATAATAATTTGAATGGCTTAGAAGAAAAGTAATATTCTGGACCAAAACTATACACACAAATATACACACATCAACAGCAATGAAATATCCTGTTAGTGAAAATATACTACAAACAATGAACTCTTTAATGTATATTTATTTGCAGTGATTGAAATTAATAAATTAATGTAAAGCAATGACACAATATAGCAGTCTGATGCCCCACCAGTTTAAATGATATATATTTCATATTAACCCACAAATGTGAAGATTTCAGAAATGTACTAATTTGATTTTACAGTAAAAGAATTACAAGTTATCATGTCTTATAAGAAAAGAGTTTAAAAAAGTCCATTTCGTGTTGTGTACTGAACATTGTAAGATCGTCTTCGGCTGTAACGCCTCCTGAGGGCAGCACAACCTCCGCACAGCATACACTGAGAAGACATGAATAAAAACATGAGGAGACAGTGTACAATAATGTAATAGAAAGAAGATTCAGAGTGATCTTTGTTACTTTCACTTCTGATGTGTCTGTGATATGCAATTACTTAACAAGTTTTTTTAATAAATGGGATAAGATATATTGATTATTCATTACTTGAAGAGTTTTGATAATTATTTTGATCATTTTAACATTTACTTTGGGGATACTTACACAAAGTATAATCCAGCAGGGTACAAGGATGATGGCAAGACCACAAGGGATAATAATGGCCAGTATCCATGCAGAAGTACCTCCTTCAGCACTTGTGCTGTTTCCAGAGGTTGTGAGGTTCAGGATGGTGGGATATGGTGTGGTGTTCATAGAAACAAGGGCTGTCGTAGCGGCAGAGTCTATGCCACTAATCATGAGTAGTTCAGCCAGAAATTCACTCGGTGACTTGATATCACCCGCCCCAAAAACATATTCTGTATTTGCTTGAATTGCAGTGCCGTTAACCCTGGAAAGAGAGAAGGCCAGAGATTGAAAGCTTAGTGTTTATGATGAGGTAAAACTTTAAAGGATGGAACTGTAAAGTGAAAGATGAGGGCAATTTCTTGATGTAAGTCATTTCACACTTACGTATAGTTTGCTCTTTGAAAGTAAATTGTAGTAGCACCTCGGCCATTCAGGATTTTGTTCAACTAAAAATACAAGAGAATATTTCATAAAAAATTTACATTAATATAAATAATGAAAAATGAGTTTCATTTAATTTACCTTTACAATAATAGGACAAGGTATAATATCATTTATAGAACAACACTGGATCATACTCACTAAGATGTTGATAGTTTGTTGTATTGCAGCATATGTTTCATTCCTCAGTTCAATATTCTGAGAAATGCTTACATTGTTGATTTTGAATTCAAAGTTGAGAGCATATGAATTTTTGTCAATTTCTGTGAAGGTATAAAACAGTTAGAGAACTTATAACCTTGAATTTGTTCACAACATATATTTCATTGAGCATTTATATAGTACAAAAAAAAAATTCAGTGAAAACTCTGAAGTGGGATGAATGTTGAAAAAATACTCACGCTGATAGGTGAGATTACGTATGCTTACAGGGCTATTCAGTTTTGGGGTTGTGGTATCTCGGACTGTTCTGACACTGGTCTCCAACAGAGCATTGGCAGCACTGAGCACTTCAGACTCACTGGGCATAATGGTTATATTTCTAAAAACTACTCGAATGTAAATCAGTACAGTCCCATATCTACAACAAGAACAATCAGAAATTACAATACACAATACATATAAAAGGAGTAAATATACTCTAAATAAAAGACAATAGTGATATACAGCATAATAACTATAATGGAAATAATGGAGTTGAATAATATATAGCCTTAAAGTATGAGTATATCCTTTATATGAAAAAATATAGATGCACAACAGACTTTAAAATATTTCTTCCAACATTACACTTACAAGGATGAATTTGTGATGGTCTGTAATGTTGTGCTTGTGGATGCTGTACCTGTTGTCAAAACTGTAAATGTTTGCATTAAATTCAACTATTATATAGCATCAGAAACATAAAAAGTTACAATATTGCTGCAAAACATGCAAATGTGTATGTATACCATAGGAATTTGAGATCAGATTCAGGAAGGTGGTTGGAATCCTAACATCAGTCTCCAGAAAATAATAATAAATGTTTCCAAAAATCTGATGGGGCATGTTCCTGCGGATGAAGTTGTATGAAGTGAATTCATTACAATGATCAGAACCTTATTAAGAGCAAAAATATACAAATATTTAGCACATCACTTACTGGATAATGATAAATACACTATGTAGTTTTTGATGAAAATTTACATTTGCTTTGAACTTACTGGAAGTTGGAACTCTGAGGATCAAATGTGTTGGCACCAGGCTGATTTAGAAGTACATTCAGCTAGATAAAAAAAGCTTAGTTGTAATAACACCTATGATAGCATTTCTTTTTGTTTGACATAAATGAAAAAAAAACACCAAAAGCCTCTTTTAACAAAAATAAAAGATTCTTGAATTTTGCTCAGAATCTGCCTAGTAGCATATCTGTCAAATCAGCAAATTGCACTTTCATGGCAAATTAAGAAAAACTGGATAATAACTATGTTTACTCTGATTCATCTGGTTCACTCGGGTGTATCTGTACAAAATGGCAGCAGAGAGTAGACAATGCTGAGCTCTTAGATGCTGATTTTAACTCACTGCTTTGTTAATGGAGTTCAGCACTTGTTTGTTTGTGTTGTTTCTGAGGTCAGCGTCCACTGGAATGCTGATATTACTGAGGCTCAGAGTGAAGACGACTGCATAGGAGGTGTCTGACATTTCTGCAAAACATGTCAAATTGTTATTGTTTAAAAATCTGTAGATTTATTAATGGTGAACAAATGACACAGACAGTTGCATCTGCATTGTGAAGTCAGAAAGGAAATCATACTCTCATATGTGATGTTCAGGACTTTCACAGAATCATTGAGGTTTGGGAGTTGAGATGTCAGTAGAGTGTTGGTGGCACTGAGGACCAAACTTTCACTGGGGACTGGAGATGAGGAGGAGAACACCATCTTGGCAAGGATCACAGCTTTGCCTGACCTGGAGGGACAAAGAAATATGTTGCACAATGTTGAATAATTTCTCTACTTGAACAGACAGTCACTGATGAAATTCAGAACATGTCCACATTTGTGCGTACATTGTGGTGGTCGTCCCTTCAGAAGTCATCCCAAGATTGCTTGTAGTTGCTGGAGAAAATGTTGTAGTTATGGCTACAAAACAATGTGAAGATTAACGGGTGATTTTCATATTATTTCATCATTTATTCTCAAACTAAATCACTGGTTCAATCATGAATGTTTTTGATGGGCGTGTACCTACCAGTTTGTTTTTGGAGCTCATTGAAGAAACTGACTGGCCCCTGGTCATCTCCAACTTGGAAGCTGTACTGCATGTTACCTTCGATTTCATTGACTGTATTTCTAGAAAGAGCAGACATGTAGCAATATTCACCACGTTACTTAAAGGACAACGAAGATGACAGTGTGTACTCTGGAAACAATTCACAGTTGCATGGAACTTACTTGAAGTTATGACTCTCAGGTTCAAAAGGTTTGGCATCAGGTTCATTCAGCAGTACATTCAGCTGGATGCAAACAAAAGAGAACAGTTCATAATTGTAATGGTACACATCACAGAATGTCCTATTGTTCACAAGAAATCATTTGAACCTAAAAGGTGATTCATCGGTAAATATCCACAATTCTTGAGTGCTGCTCTTCTTCTGGTTATTTACATATATTTCAAAACTGTGTGTAGTTCCTTCTGTTCTCTTATTTTAAATTATAGTAAACTGCACAATATTCATGCAAAGTGAGTTGTGTTCAGAAATTCAAGAACGGAATCTTATCTGTTTTTAATCTCAGTCAGCTTATTGCATTGAAATACATCATGTGTAATGTAATACAATTGGCCTTTTCATAGTTGACACTGAAAAACATTCCACTCTGGAATAACTGTGCAAAATACTAATAAAGTGTACTGAGTGATTTCTAGGATACTGATTTCAACTCACTGCTTTGTTGATGGAGTTCAGCACTTGTTTGTTTGTGTTGTTTCTGAGGTCAGCGTCCACTGGAATGCTGATATTACTGAGGCTCAGAGTGAAGACGACTGCATAGGAGGTGTCTGACATTTCTGCAAAACATGTCAAATTGTTATTGTTGAAAAATCTGTAGATTTATTAATGGTGAACAAATGACACAGACAGTTGCATCTGCATTGTGAAGTCAGAAAGGAAATCATACTCTCATATGTGATGTTCAGGACTTTCACAGAATCATTGAGGTTTGTGACTCGAGATGTCAGTAGAGTGTTGGTTACACTTAGCACCAAACTCTCACTCGGGACAGGAGACGAGGAGTTGAAAAGCAGTTTGCTGATGACCACAGCTGAGACAAACCTGCATGCAATTTTGATAAATTTACACAAGGTATTTTTATATAAAGACTTAACTTGATTCCTCTAATTGATTTAATACATTTACAAGATTTTCTTACATTTTTTTTGAGTCAGTAGACGAAGATGTTTTATTCTGCAGTGTTGAATGAACGGTGGATGGTTCTGTTGCCATATTCCTTTCAGTTTTACCATTTATAGTAGCTTCTGTAACCATTGAATTGGTTACAATGGGTGAATAAATGGATGAGTCATATGTGGAAGTTGTTGATAGTACAGGTAGTATAGAACCTTGTGAACTAGGTGTTGCAGATGTATCAGTTAATGTTGAAGGTGATGTGAAATCATAATGTGACACTGGAGGTGATGATACTTCAGCTATAGATGATGTGTCATTTACAATTGGGGCTAGTGATGCTGGTCTTGATGTTGTGCTTGGCATTAGACCATCTCTTGCTAATAGTTTATCTGTTGTGTTACCAGCATTAGTGGTGATTTTATTATTATCTTTGGTAAAGCCAAAGGATGTAAGTGTTGAGAAGTCTGCTGTAACATTTTGAGTGATAGTTCCTTGTACATTGTTAGGAATACGAGTATAATTTATTGAGGATGTTGTGTTGGTGAAATCTACAGCACTATTTGCAACTATTCCAGGACTAGTTCTAGGCCCTGATTCAGACAGGGAAGTTGTTATATCAGCACTATAATTGACTTGCAGCTCTATCGATAATGTTTCAGCGGAAGTGAGTGTGGACATGCTACTTGGAACAAGTGTTGTAGTGCTTACAGTAGTCTTGCTTGTGAGATCTTTCTCAATGTTTGTGGAGAAACTGTCATGTGTTGCTATTTTATCTGTCGTAAAATCTTGAGATGGAGGCACTGGTGATGATGGGATTTTACTAACCATAGACAAAGTGGTAAATAACTGATTTGTCACATGTGTTGTGAATGAATCTAAAAGTGTGTTTTGGGTAGTTGATGACGTCTGGAAAACACTAGCCTCAATAGTTTCTGCTGGCAGCAATGATTCAGATGTCACTGCTTTAACATCAGATGTGCCCCCAGTATTTTGAGTTGATGTGCTTGGATACACTATGGTCAGAGATTTAGCTTCACTTTCATCAGTTGGATTTGGTGTTGACAGGTTAACACTTGAAGATTCACTTGTGTCTGTACTCAAGGTGAAATCACTGGTTGTGGGCCATCCATCAGATGAAATGGTAAAACTTTCAGTGGTATCTGAAATTGTCAATGGAGCTCTGGCACTTAACACAACAGTTGATGTTGCATATATTGTTTCTTCAGGCAGAATCATTGTTGTTGACTGTCTTGACGTATCAAGGGAATCAGTTGTAGAGTCTTCTGTTGTGAGTATCCTAGAAGTTGAGCCAGGGCGTACTGTTTCTAAGGATGAAAACTCAGTAGTTCCAGAACCTGATTCTGACAGAACAGTTGTTGTCTCAGCACTGTAATTATCTGGCAGTGGTGTCA
>JAVGVS010002347.1:0-11913 GCA_032718565.1 Distichodus sexfasciatus
ATATTAGATGAATAAAATAAATCAAATGTACTATCTATTATAAAATAAACATACATACAAATATAATTTATAATAAAATATCAGAAAAGAAATACAACTTTTAAAATAAAACATAAGTGAATTTATCGATAGAATTAATTAATAGAAATTTAACGTTTAAATGAAATCTGTATTGTATTTAATCTACATTATCATTTCCTGTGAATAGATCCATGGATAAACATGAGCACGGTGCATTATTATGTTACATGGTCAGGTTACAGAAGCTCGCCATTGAAAACTCCAACAATCTTCATTATTTCCTGAGAAGACACAGCATTCCTTCACGAGTCCTTCCATGATGCAAACTTTAATTTCCTCCTAACAGGCCCTTCAACAGAGTTAGGAGAACGAGAACTCGGTTCAGATCCGCTCGGAATCCACACGGGTGAGACGAGACTCGTCAGCGTCGAGGTGATAGCGTAACTAGCGGGTACACCGAGGGCCTCAAGGTCCACGGGCTTTCAAACCAACCTCTCCACATTCCTGCGCGCGGCCCTGCTAATGCTAACGCATTCACTGCGCGACTCTGAATAGACCGCACACCCACAGAGCGGCCTGAACGTTCCGTAAAGAATGCGGCAGAACGCACGGCGGGAACGGCTCAAGGCCGGCGTGTTTTCCGCCGTTAGACATCGGCAAATATTTCTCGGGTTTTAATAAGGCCCGAGCATCCGCTGCCTGCCCAAGGTCTGACTAAAGCGGTAAACGTGTGTTTCTAAGTGTGTGTACAGTGTGTGATGGGATGAAGGAGGTAAATTTGCCTTTTAAACTTTTCATAATCAGAGCTTTTCTACTGACACCAGGACACCAGCTTGATGTTAAGACCAAAAGTGATCAAAACGTGGACATGAGAACAGATGTAACAGGAATAAAGCCTTTTTTGTGCATTTCCGCAGGTGCACAGGGTCTAACCCGTACTGCACTAGTCATGGAAGTTGTAACAAACTTTGATTTTATATTGGTAAAGTGACGCTTAGGGAGTTGGCCCCGTGATCGGTGGGTCGCTGGTTCAAGTGCCGGACCACTGAGGTACTCAAATTAAACAGCAAGAGATTCCTGTTTCTGGTTTGCATCTACATGGTTGTTTTTCAGAAACTTCCCAGTACTATACTTTTATGTTGCTTGTAACTCAAAAAGTTACTGTTTAAAAGTAGTTTACCCAACATTGACGGTAATGTCTTACGTAAACTGCGTATTGAGTCTACGGTAATTCAGCAGGGAAATGCAAAACAGCTCTCACCAGGTGCTCTAAATCTGGTGGTCACAGATACTGATGTAAAACAACAAAAGTGTTATATAATGGACACAGTTTAGCTTTAGGTACCCCACAGATCTTTTGTAGCTGTGAAAAAATCATTTGAGTTACTATCGTCATCTAAACAATGGAAAATCAAATTTGTTTAGGTTTAGACAGTTCCCGTGACACCTATGAGGCTGTCATTTAAGTCACCGTAATCATCCCAACACTCCTCAGCCTGTTACGGATACCGAGCCGTCACCTCCTTCCCTTTTTCTTGTCTCCTGGGGCTGGGTGGAGGTCGGCAACTTCTCTTCTGTCCCACTCGTCCAATGAGCCGCGTTCTCCCCGGATTCATCCGTCCACCCCCACCCCTCCCTTTTCTCCCGCGGGGCCGGCGGGCTCCTTCCTGTCCCATTGACCCGACGGAAGAATAACTCGATATCGGGACGCGAGGTCTCTCCCTGTGTTGTTTTTTTTCATATTCTCAATTGTTCTCCTGTAACCAATAGGGGAGATAAAAGGGTGGTGACAAGCGGAGTGGTGTTAACTCCCTACCGGGCCGAGAGCTGACGCTCCACACTTCGCCGGCCAGGACGACCAGGCCCCCCCAAAAAAACACATCAAAGCATCGCTCCTAAATCCTACGGGCTTGGGATTAGATTACGTGGTGTGCAGGAAAAATCACGTTTTCAGCGTTCAAAACCCTCGTTTTTAGCCACTGTGATGCGGGTGTCTACTTGAATGGTTAATTATGAGCATGTAATTTTGTTTTTCGTATTTATTCTAATAAGCAGTTTTCCAAAAAAATTCATTTAGGCTGCTTAAGTAAGATAAATCAAAGCTACAAACACTTTTTTAGCAATTTTGCACCAAATAGCAAATGGTCTAAAAATGTTGTTTGCATTTCATGTAAGGGCACAAAAAAAAAAAAAACATGCACTAAATTGTCTAAAAGTGTTGGACTTAGTTTATTAAAGAGTGCAAAAACGGTTTTGCTGCAAAAGCACAGTCCAGTACCAAATGCATGGTCTAAACGAGTTGCACATAGTTTGTTTAGGGGTGCAAAATTAGTCTATCATCAACTGCAAAGTGTAAAAATGATGTACAGTACTGTGCAAAAGTTTTAGGCAGGTGTGAATAAATGATTTTTGAAAGCATTCTTTGTTTACAGTATTTTTTCACACCTGCCTAAAACAGAGTAGTGTATATACAGTATTAAGGGGTGCAAAATTAGTCTTGCATCAGATGTATGGTTAAAAAGTGCATCACATATTTCATTTAAGCGTGTAAAATGAGGATTGCAACAAAAGCATGGACTGAAAATGTTGCATATATTTCGTTTTAGGTAGAAAAAGATCGTTTGGCACCATATGCATGGCCTAATTGTTTTGCACATATCTTCTTTAAAGGTGCAAAATTAGTTTTGCATTAAATGCATGGTTTTAAAGTGTTGCACATAGTATGTTGAAGGGTACAAAAACAGTTTTGCCCTCAAAAGCACTGTCCTTCACCAAATGCAGGGTCTAAAAGAGTCGCACATCATTTGTTTAAGAGTGCACAAATAGTCCTGTACCAAATGCATGGTCTAATAGTAGTGTGACAGTTTTAGACCATGCTTTTCATCAGTCTTGCACCCAATGTCTGGTCAAACGTTGTTGTACCTATTGGGCCAATTTCCCAGTCGAGGATTAAGCCTAGTCCTAGACTAGTTTTGAGTTTGAATGGTAAATCTCCATTGGTACTACAACTTAGTCCAAGACTAGCCCTAATCCATGAGCAAGAAACCAGTTCATTATGTTTATGTGTGCAAAAATATTTCAGCATGAAATGCATGGCCATAAAGCACATGCTGCACCTATTTTGATGGTCAAACGCTGAGTTGCTTAGTGCAGGCGTGATTTCCATCCTGCCTGTTTGTGTCTATTCTGGTGAGCTTCTACCTGAGACAAGGTGTCAGTGTTCTGAACTCAAGTATGATGGAAAGCCTCCCTTAAGGACCAGAACTGGACACCCCTGGCTTAGTGCATTAAAATAGCAATGGGCCAACAAAGCATCCTGCCGCGTTTCACGCGTAGATTAATCACCCTCAACATAATTGCATATGTTCCCAAGCTAAATGCGATGTGAACGCTTGGCGAAAACTACACTTGATTAATTTGCCGCAGTGCTTCGCTCTCACGCCAGGAGAACTTTTCTGATACTCTTCGCTGAAGAGTCTTGAGGAACGATTCAGGCTCTATCTCTTCTGGCCTAGCGCAACGCCTGTCAACCGGGCACTCTTTAAGAGGAGGGTTAGCAAGCCCAATAAAATTAGTTTTATGTACGAAGACATTAATCCTCCTACCGCCAAGGAAGCCGTGCTTTCTGACAAGCCCCCACTTTTTAAAAAAGAAAGTTGACACCGACAGGGTATTTTGAATCCTGTCCAATTGAGATAAGGGGCGCGGAGACGTGCGACCGAGCGGCGGAACCGTCGTACCTGCCAAAGCGAGGAAGCCTATTTTTTTCGGGGAGGGTTTTCTGGGGAGGAGAGATGGATGCACTTACAAGCGTTAGTCAGTGCAACTGCTCTGGTGACACGAAATCCAATTCAGCAAAACAAACGGCATGGAAACAAACGAGCAGCCAGACACGCTGAAGTGACATAAGCCCTGTATAAGTCTGTGATATGTACACACACGAAGACACACACACACACGCACACACATACATTCACTGCATTTGAGAAGGAGAGCGTGGGATTATGGAAATTACACTTAATTCTGACCTTTGTGATCTAACCTTCAGACGTGAAGATGCAAACCTCTGCTCCTCTCCGTCTCGGTCTTCAGAAAGTCTGGCTTGCGTTTAACTCAATGTCAGCACAATAATGGGAAAATGTATATTTAAATATATATTTTTCTCGCCTTGACTCTGCAGAGCACAAACTTAATTTTTTATGAGTTTTATTCTGTTTAACAATCTGTCCCCAAATGTCTCTGCCATGTCCCTGATCTTTCAAACATTTCCTTTCAAGCGTTTCTAAACTTGCACAGTAATTCTTTCAAACTCCAACATTTGCAGGATGCCAGAAATTGATGCATTTACGGAGCATTTTTATTAAATTTGAGTGCAGACATAGTCTTGCAACAAATGCATGGTCTAAAAATCTCAAAAACAGTACGTTGACGTGTGCAAAATTATTTTAGCAACAAATATTTGGACTAAATGATTTTGTTAAAAGATGAAAGATGAGTCCTGCAACAATTGCATGGACTAAAAGTGTTTTATGTTTTTTTTAACTGTGCGAAAAATAATCCGGCAACAAATGCATGTTATAAAAGTGTTGCATGTGTTTTGTTTTTGAGTGCACTCTTGCATCAAGTGCATGGTCTAAAAGTGGTGCATATATTTTGTTTTAGGTAGAAAGACAGTTTTGCACCATATGCATGGTGTAATTGTCTTGCACATATCTTCTTTAAAGGTGCAAAATTAGTTTTACGTTTACAAATAGTTAATTATTACAATTAGTTACTAATTACAATTAGTTTTTAGTTTTCAAATGCATGGTTTATATGTAGCATAGTTTGTTGAAGGGTGCAAAAATAGACTTGCATCAAAAGCATGGTCTGAGATGTTGCACAGATTTTGTTTAATTTTGCATGAAATGCATGGTCTGAAAGTGTTGCACATATTTAGTTCAGGGCTGCGAAATAAGTCTAGCATCAACTGCAAAGTGTAAAAGTGATGTATATGCAGTATTTAGGGGTGCAAAATTAGTCTTGCATCAAATGTATAGTCAAAAAGTGCATCACCTTTCATTCAAGGGTGAAAAATGAGGACTGCAACAAAACATCGACTAAAAGCGTTGCATATATTTTGTTTTAGGTAGAAAAGATCGTTTTGTACCATATGCATGGTCTAACTGTTTTGCAGGTATCTTGTAAATGCATCGTCTAAAAATGTTTGGTACAAATTATGTTTAGGTGTTAACCTTAAATTGCTCCAAGGAACAAAAATATCGCAAAGGTAAATAGTATATCTGTTGCGTGAAGGCCATGTGTCTGGAGCTATCGTGCTTTGACTCGCGTCGCTCTGTTTGGCTGTTTTACCTGAACAACCTTCATCAATTATTCAGCTCCACCATCTGTACGGGAGGAGCACCTGCTTCGAGGGAAAAACACCTTAATAATTTAAGATAAATAGTCTGTTGCCCGTAATCAAACAGCTGCGTAGTGTGACGTGCCGCACCTCGGATTATCTGCCCTCGTTGTTTACCCCAAACTCCGTTACAGGTCAGCATTTATGCCGCAATTAGCGCAGTGTTCGTGTTTCAAACCAAACCGTCTTGTTTCACAGAGTCGATTTTAGCTGGGACGAGGTGCTGGTGATTAATTAGCTGCTCAACTCAACATAATCACATGTTCACACTGGGGAGGAGCTCGTTAAAATTAGTGACTCTACTAACAACTAATTTTGAAGTTAATTATCTGTAGAAATCCTGTAGCTTTAAAAGTAACTCACTATTATTTTTTATAGAGATGCATCGTGACAAAAAGTCGCAAAACATCACAAAATACTTTTCTCTCTTAACAACAGATATTTTCAACTGGCAGCGCTTTCGGATTGCTCTTGAACTGGCCTCTAATACACCACCAGCGTTCACTCATTTCATCACAGTGCGCTCTTAGCAGCTGTAAGATGGAGTCGGAGGATGGAGGCCACCTTGGTGAAGATGGAAGACAGAATCATTAAATATATTTCTTAAAACGTGTGACTAAACGGACATAACTTACACATTTGAGTGTAACTTGCGCAAGCTGACAATCGAAACACTTGCTACCTGTAAAACTGAACATTTCTGCTGTTCAAAATCTGTTCAAAGTCAAAGAAAACTTTATTGCTATCTCAACGACGTACACGTACACAGAGGGACAAGACGACGTGGCTCCAGGTTCTACAGTTTGAACAGATAAGACACATAAGCAAAAAGTATATAAAATATATAAATGCAGTAAGTCATAGAATAGCAAATATAAATATACATAGGCTATAAAAAATATACTGATATAAATATTTAAAAAACGGTAAACTAGAGGTAGGAAAAAGACTACAATTTTGATTCTGGAATTTATTTTTGCATTGGATGTGCATATGACCTGCGGTAATGAAATATGAGAATTGTAAAGAGGCAGTGTAACGTCCAATAAGACGTGCAAATATGGTGACAAGAGTCAAGTGGAAAACCAAGAGAAAAACAGTCACTATTATGTGCAAATGATGTTTCACAGAATTACAATTAATATGTGCAAAGTGTTCCCATAATATATACAAATATTTAGCATAAATTTAGAAATGTTTGAATGGAAAGTTGCAAAGTTTTGTATATTTTGACGTTTGTATGACGGTGTTTGTACACTCTCCTGTCCAATTTTGCACTGTCATGACTTTAAGTCAAGTTTCGTCGTGTTAAATCTCCTACTATTTTGCTCTCTGTGGACTTTGTATATGGGCGCGTTGGACAATACACATTTTTGCATCTTAAATCTTGAAACCTTATTGTGATTTGATGTTGCATTGTTAATATATTTCCATATTAATTTGACCATGTTCTACAGCACAAATATTAAGTAATACTGGGCAGAACAGATTGCATGTAGTAAGATAAGTTTCTGTGTCATTTGTAGCGTAGATCACAGTTTTTCTTGTGATTTTGACATAATGAGTCTTTTTTTATCATCATTTTTCTAATACTCTTGAAATAACAAAGTGTAGCAGATATTTTTATCATAATCTCAAAACATACTTTCTTGAGATCACAGATTACTTCTTGTGTAGACTTAACATAACGAGCCATGTTCTCGAGATAATCTCAAATAAAGTTGTTTTCTCAAGATCACTAGGGATTTTTTCTTGTAATATCAACACAATAATATTATTTTCTCAACATCACAAATTACTTGATCCTGACATGACAAAAATTCATTTCTTGAGATTATGAAAAATAATGAAAGTGGTTTCCACGAGACCATGAGTAAGTCGAGATTACGGAAAGCGTGAAGAATAGACAGGACTAAAGACTAAGACTAAATCTAAAGTAGCTTCTAAAACTATCAGTACTCTCAAACAAGCTAAATCAGAGACAGACCAGGCCCCCTGCGCCCCCTCCCTCAGTGTCTGACCCCGCCGCTCTTCCCTTTATCACTCAGACAAAAGCAGGCGTCGTTATCCACGTCCGGCTCCTTCCTGCCCTCCCAAATCCGTGATTTGAGGAATATCAAAAGCGTTCGAGCTTCATTTTCTAGTAAAAAAAAATCACCTAATTTTTCACATCGAGCGTCTGCCAGTCAAAGTCTTTCCTCGCGCTAAGCTCCGGCTCCTGAGGGACGGAACACACCTTCGTTTTTAGGGACAAGGACAGAGACTACGACTGGAAGAAGTGACTGTAGTAACACAGCAGAGTTTTCATCAACTAAAACTAGACCAAAACACTGAAGGATAGAACTCCTTTTTGACGAATGAAACTATGAAGTTATGACTAAAACTGATACACAGTTTAATCTGAAAGACTAAGACTAAGTTCAATGTAGCTGCCGAAATGAACACAGCTCAGTTTTTACGTCAAGCGTCTGCCAGTCGTAGTCTTTCCTCACGCTAAGCTCCGGCTCTCGAGGGACGAAACACACCTTTGTTTTTAGGAACGAGGACAGAACTAATTTTTGACGAGTGAAACTATGAAGTAATGACTAAAACTAATAGACAGTTTAATCTGAGAGACTAAGATTAGTTTAAGACTAAGTTTAATATAGCTGCCAAAATTAACACCGTTCAGTTTTTACGTTCAGCATCTGTCAGTCCAGCCTTTAAGCTCCGGCTCCCGAGGGACGAAACACACCTTCGTTTTTAGGGGACAAGGACAGAGACTACGACTGGAAGAAGAGTGTGTGTCGTTTTTCGTGTGTGTGTTTCTCAAAGCAGGAAAAAAGGCAGGACTTTGATCCAGGCTCAGGTGACGGTCTCGGCCGACGAGCTGCAGGTAGCCCTCGGCCCCGGCTGCGCTCCCCGGGGAGGTGTTTGGTTGACCAGAAAGCTCAACTTTTAGGCACCCGATACCTAAAAGATGGTCTTTCAAGAGGAGAGCCGGCTTGGCGTTATATTCCATCATCCTGTCACTGCTTCCCTCCTCCCTCACGTCGCCTCCGAGGACCGTCGCCACACGTGAGGCTCGTCTTACATCGCCGACCATTAGATAACGCGGCCTCACCTCGAGATTTACCTTAAAAATAAAGGCGTTTAAACAGGCCGTGTGGAGGAAAGCTGCTCTTCAGACTATGAGCTACTTCTGATTAAAAGTGGAAAATAAAAATGAACAGTAATATCAGAAATTATTTTAGTGAAATGCAAAGAGAAATATTCTATAGTCCGTAGTAACACATTACACAGGATCACACTATGAAGTATTTTTAGGCTGCAAAATAAAGTGAAAAAGCAATGAATTCTTTCTTTATTTGATCTTTTCACCATTGTTCATCTGATGTTGTTCCCAAACTTCTGGTCTGTAGTGTATTTTGGTTTAAAATATCAGAATGTCAAGATATCAAAATATCGCTCTCCATGATTAGTAATAATCGATATCAGCATTGGCATCGGTCCTGAAAACATCATATCGGTCGACTCCGAGCATTGACAGAACACAACTTAAGGGCAAAGAAGTTGAAATGATACTGGAGTACAGTAATGAAGGCTAATCATTTATAGTCAATTGCAATATGGTGTTTTTTCATGTTACTTACGATAAAAAGTATCTAAGCCACCGCTAAGATACTGTTTTAAACTAGTAGATGTGATCTTGAATAAACAAATGTTGCTATGTTGAGATCACAAGAGAAATAACTCATGATCTTGATATAACAATCCTAGAGTACATGAAAAATCACTTGTAATCTCGACAAAACAACTTTAGTTATTTCAAGATTATGAGCGAAATACTTTGTAATCTCATGGCTTGTTGTGTCAAGATTTGTAGAAAAATGACTTGGGATCTCAAGAAAGTAACTTACTATGTTGAGATCATGAGGAAAATACCTTGAGATTACAGGATTATCAGGAAAAATATCAGGATTACAGGAAAAAGATTATGCTTATAATCTCAAGGAAACTACTTCAGCTATTTTGAGATTACAAGCATAAGATAAATCATTTATAATCTCAAGAATATGGAGCAGTTGGTGGCGTAATGTAGTGTAGGGTGTTCACCTCGTGATCAGAATGTCGCAGGTTTGTATCCAGGGCTGGCAAAGTTACCACTGAGGTCCTCATGAGCAAGGTACCGTCCCCAAGCACTGCTCCCCAGGCGCTGCTCTTGTTAGCTGCCCACTGCTCCTTCACGGATGGGTTAAATGTAGAGGTCACATTTGGTTGTGGTGCACTGTGAGCTGTGCTGTGGTGTGTTCACAATGACAAATAATCACTCACTTTCAGTATGTCTCGTTATGTCAAGATTACACAAAAAATAACTTACTTTGAAATCACGAGAAAAATAACACAAGAACATGTCTCGTTATGTCAAGATTACTCAACAAATATCTTTAGAAAAAAGCTTGTTTCTTGGAGAATATGTGAAAAATGACTTGTGATCTTAAAAAGACACATTTTGTCAAAATCACAAGACAAACTGTGTGTAATCTGTAGAAAACAATTTTAGTTATTTTAATATCATGAGATAAATACCTTGTAATTTTGAGAACATGGCTTGTTGTGTCAAGATTTGTTGAAAAATGACTTGTGATCTCAAGAAAGTAACTCACCATGTTGAGATCATGAGGAAAATATCTTGTGATGTTGAGAAAATGACTTTTACTGTGTTGAGATTACAAGAAAAACAACTTGTGCTCTCGATAAAACTACTTACTTCAAGATTACAGGAAAAATCACTTGTGATCTCGATAAATCAAGTATCGAACACAGATTCTTATGTCAAGATTAGTTGAGAATCCACTTATGATCTCAAGAAAATAACTCAACGTTTTGAGATCATGAGAAAAATAACTGATAATCTGAAACCCCTCATTATTTCGACATCAGGAGGACTTGTGATCTTGAGGAAGAAAACGTCAATATCACAAGGAAAAACTGCTTGTAATCTCTAGAAAACAGCTCTAGTTATTTCAAATTCATGAGAGGAACAAAACGGCTTGTTATGTCAAGATCACACAAAAAATTACTTGTGATCTCAAGAACTCACTGTGCTGAGATCATGAGAAAAAAACCCTGGTATAAAACACCTCGTCATTACGAGATCATTATAAAAATGACGTGATCTTGATAAAAAGACTCAAAATCACAAGATTAACAAGCTGAGATCTCAAGATGCTGAAAGATAGAATAATGTTGTCATCTTATTGTTTCATGCCAGTAATGTAAACAACACATCACACTCTTCGTTAACAAATTTAACTCTGGTGATGACCTTCTCTGTCCCTTGTTCCCCTCGTCCAACACTCGTTTAGCTCTGTTTACTTTACGCGTAGCTCCTTCAAATGACCTCAACATTACGTCCCAAACATTTTTCATCATTTCATTATCAAAATTAACTCTGGTTACAACGTTCTCCGGCGTCTCCCTCGTCCAACGCTCGTTTAGCTCTGTTTACTCCGCTCACAGCCTGTTCAAATGACCACAGTCCTGCGTCCCGTTTTGTTTGGTCACGACTCTTTGTCGGTGTTGATGCTCCGAGTCCTAATAAAGGCGACTGGAGAGAGAGAGAGAGAGAAAAGATGTTATAATAACATATTCAATGGGAGTAATGATCTTCTCAGATTAGGTGCGCATGGAGAAAAAGGAGTGGAAAAGCATCGGCACAATGGCGGCTTGTTAGAGCCAATTTTCCTTAATAGTGTTGTGAAAGAACAGCATCGGCGAGTCGGGGAGGAATGGAGATGTACAAAGCTGTGCCTATTGAGTCGGTAATTGCAGAAATCTGAATCATAATGCTTTGATGACACTTGATATCTGCCTCTCCGTTCGCCAATCCGCAATATGCAATATCATTTTAATCCTTTATATTTCCAGCTCAAAGTAAACACATTTAAGGCCTGTCATTACGCGCGATCCGTAGCCGCTCGGCTTGGAGGAGCGTGAACGTGCGTTCGTTTGTTCCTTTTTAAATTCTCCTCTCCTCCTCACGCCGGGGTCCACGGCGAGGTCCTCGGCGCTACGATGAGGTTTCGACCAGAAGGATTACGCTGACCGAATATGTAGGCCGAGTTTTTTCCCCGGTCCTGCTGGAAAAATAAATGAACGCAGTAAAATAAATCCATTGTGGGGTTACATCCATTAGCAGAGCCACACTTTATTGCCACTGATTAAACCTGACGAAGGGAAAATTAGCAGAAATACTGAAGACACTTAAAAGGAAGAGTTCTAATTTAGCGACGGAGTTAATCCCAACGCCCCGAACACAATGTAAGAGGGATTAAAAGCAATTGTTCTGGTAACCCTTGGCAACAGTGTCTGAAAAGAACTAATCAGTTAATATTGTTTTTCTCTCTCTTTATTTTGATGAAATGTGTTTTTGTGTGCCTTGTTTTAGCTGTACGGAGACATATATACATATATAAATATACGTATGTGTATATATGTATATATATATG
>JAVGVS010002348.1:0-11912 GCA_032718565.1 Distichodus sexfasciatus
TTTGATGTACATGCTTCTAACATTAGTCGTACTGCCTTCTTTCAACTCCGTAATATTGCCAAACTAAGAAACATGCTATCCTTGCAAGATACGGAGAAACTGGTTTGTGTGTTTATTACCTCTCGGCTCGATTACTGTAATGCCTTATTCTTCGATTGTCCACATAGGTCATTAAATAAACTTCAGCTAGTCCAGAAGGCAACAGCCAGAGTCCTCACTAAACTAAAAAATATGATCATATCACCCCAGTTTTATCCTCACTCCACTGACTGCCAGTTAAATTTCGTGTCAACTCTAAAATACCTTAAATAAGGTGAGTTACCTTATTTACATCAAAAGAAAATTCTGCATTTAAGCCAAGGTTTAAGACCTACCTCTTAAGTCAGTCTTTTGGATATTAAAGTCCCTTTTTTTAGGTAAAGGTGAGATTTGGGGGTTCATGGTCATTTGAGATTAAAGGTGAAAGGGGAATTGGTGTTGTCATCCTGCCATTCTCCCTGATCGCTCAAGCTTATCAAGGGTGGTTTGGTGTGACACTAAGACCCCTGGAAGCCCTCATGTCTGTGCTTCCAGCTCTCCCTTTTTAGCCAGGCTGCCAAAGTTACTTTAGCACTGCCGGAGGTTAGGTGTAGGGCACTAACTCTCTTCTCTTTCTTCTTCTGCTGACAGTTGACCGGCTGAACCCTCACCTGGACTCTATGGAAACTTCATCATCTGGAGCCCGCTGGGGTTTTTCAGACCCTATGGACCTGAACTGAATTACCAGTTTAATATTGAACTAATTTTAACTTAATGTTGCTGAGTGAATCTTAGCAAATGGCCCCAGCAATGACTCGGGATTCGAAAGCGTCCCTTGGATTATTTTTATATCTTCACTTCTTTAAAAATGATTAATTAACGATTAATCTTGAATTAATGTTTACTTGTGTATTAAATGTTCATGCACCCGGTCACCCAGATGGAGCCCCCTTCCGAGTCTTGGTTCCTCTCAAAGTTTCTTCCTACTAGAGAGAGTTTTTCCTTGCCACTGTCGCCATGGGCTTGGTTGTTGCGGGTTTGGGACGTTCATATGTAGTGCAGTGTTCTCTTCTCCAAAAGCATGGTTCTAAAATACCTTTGTAGCCATTGTTGGATGATATGTAAAACTGGACATGTGACCTACTCGTAAAAGTTCAGCATAACTGAAACAATCTGAGTTGCACTAACTTTACTATGGAGCACAGACACCACCAGGTGAGGTGGCATGTAGACCACTGGTAAAGTATTTCTCTGTTTGTTGCTCTTGTCCTCGTCTGTGCTGCAAGGTATCTCAGATGGTCTCAATGTGTTGTAAATCCTAATTTATTAATTTTCCAAACTGCTTAATTCTATTTGGGGTCGCAGATGCTAGAGCTTACTCCAGTACTACAGGCACAGATTCACATACAAACACACTCACACCTCCAGGCAATGTTGAGTGTGCAGATTAACTTTAACTGCATACCTTTGGACAGCGGAAGGAAACCCACGCAAACATAGGGAGAAACTCCACACAGAAAGGTGCCTGGGGGGATCAAACTTGTTCTTGCAGTGAGCCAACTGCACCAGCTTGCTCTGGGGTGCATTTTCAAAAAGCATAGTTGTGATGTTGGACCCATGCATTTGCGATGCAAGTGTTTCCCAAAACCATAGTTCAAATTAAGAAGGTAACTTCGGTAACTTACCAAGTCTGACACATCCTTAAATAACAAAAGTGTTTCCCGAAACCATAGTTGGAGTGAACATTCACAAAACACGTGGTTATGTTTTGTAGTTCGTACTACAGCTCCCAAATTTGTGGAAGCTAAGTTCCTGTTTACTATATCAACAGCGAGGTAGTGTAGTCATAATGGCCCTCATTTATCAAACACGCGTACGACAGAAAAACGGGTGTACGATCATTTCAACGCCAATTTCGAGATTTTACAGAGTTAATTACATCATAGTTGGCCTTGTAAAGCAATAATGTTTCAGGTGATGTTTATTGTGGGTTATATATGATTAATAAACTTTCTTTATCGACTTATCTAATTGTAAGATTACAGACTGCAGTAATTTTAAATGTTCCATGTGCAGTTACGTTATAGCAGATATAATTTTATCTCATTATATTTACTCAGCAAAGTGTTACAATCAGGGAATTTATGATATTGCTGGGTTTCCTGGTGTGATTGTACTCAAGCGCGTCTGAAGCCACCATCAATGGATGATTATGCATACATTAATTGCAAAAAACGGAGACAGGACCTCATTCAGCAGTTCTAAAATGTGAGTGCTAAACACTTATGTTTGGCATACAAGACAGAACGTTTGTAGACACGTTTTTCTTGTTTATTTTTTTCATGGTTTCATTTGATTTGTCATTAATTGAAATGAGAGAGCGGTGTATCTCAGCTAATAAACGACAGATCTCCGATTCTCTCTGCAGGACTTCTTCAGTCAGGACCCATTCTTTATTGAGCTTGTACAATGACATTGAAGGCCATGCTTTCAGTAATATTAATACTAGAAAAAGTCTTCTCTACCTCGGTTGTAATGAGGTCGATCTCCACTTCAGAGAAATTCCTCTTTTTTGCCACCTTCCGTTCCTCAATGTTGCAAAGTTTTTGGGCGCGGCCCCGTACACCATGAATAAATAGGGGCGCGGCATGTAAATTGCGATTGATTTCAGCCAGCAGATGCGGAAATGTGCGTATGCAGGGATTGGCACAGGTACAGCTGTTTCATGAATCACATGTGGAACTTGTCGTACGGTGATTTTTTTACACCCAAATCTACGCTCGTATTGATAAATGAGGGCATGATAAATGCGACAGCTTCTGGGTCCGGACCTGGACCGCCGTCCGCCTGTTAGTGACCTCTGTTATAGAAAATTAATACTGCATGGTAAAACCTCGGAAGAAACTAATAATCTTTGGTTTTAAATAATTTGAATTCAGAGGCATATCCCTCATTGTGCTTTTTCAATTATAAATGTTGGCTATTTAGGATGATCAGTATAACACATGCAGTTGGTAAAGACATTACCTGGAAAGACACAGGAATAGACAGACTTTATCCTGTACATGGACACAGAACAAACAGACATTGAAAGACACATTTAAAGAGGAAGAAGGCCCTATGAACACAGACAAACAAGGTTTACCCTGCAGCGCTCAAGCTGGATTCTCAGGGGTTCTGGTTCACATGCTGGTGGTTGCTGTACTTTCAGCCAGGTCTCTGAGTTGGCTACAACCTGTTCCAACTCCTGGAAGAAATTGTAGAAAGCCAAAACTTTTGTCTGGTACGCCAACCATGCCAGCCTCTCTGCCAGGAGCGCGCAGAAATCAACCCACCGGGCTTGTAACTGCATTGACGCTTGCTGAATATCATCTGAATTCTGCCCATCTATAAAAAAATATTGTACAAAACATCCAGTTAATGGACTTACAAAATCAGGTTAAATCGATTAAAGTAATATATCTTTATATTTGTAAAAATGTGTGTAAACAGATCATTTATTTGATTGCCTGATCTTTCTCTTAATGAAATGACAGATTTTAAGTCCTTCTTAAACTCTATATTCAATTCTTGTCATTTCAAATACAATACAGGCCGCCTCCCGGGCGTTGTCGCTCCTTATGGTTCCAGAGATAAAAGATAAAATGCAAACAATAAGGTTCCAGCACTTCGTGCTTGGACGGTTTAAAATAAATAAATAAATAAATAAAAATCATCATCATCAGAACAAAATGAATAGGGTTCCAGCACTTCATGCTTGGACCTCTAAATATAATTTCATCATTTGTTATTAACACTACTGAATCAGAGGACCCCACTGAAGTGGAAAAAGGTGATCCATTAGACCAAAGATGTTAAAAAATGTGTTAACTGGTTGAATTTTTCATTTTCTCAAACAAAAAAAAGCAAATTTCTCCTTATTAATCTATTACATAATGTAAATGAAATCACTTAAGTGTAAACAGGAGTGACAATTTAAAAAAGTTTAAAAAACACCTTTGGTCTAAAAGTCCATTTACAGTGTGCTTGAGGTCATTAAAGTTTCTAGTGTAATTCCAAAAACCACACTGTAAAGAACCAAAAATACAGCTGAAATACTATAAACTTGTATCATGTTCGCTGAGACATCTTATAATCTCATAATCATGTAATCAGTGTTATTGGATTCATTTCATCTCTGGAGGAAAAGGAGCAGCAAATCCATCATGTGATGTGTTGTACTAAATTCAAAAAAATTATATTTCTTTGCATTTGCATTGGCTTCCGTTGTTGAAATTAGAAGTCCTTGGTTGCTAAATAAAATTTGAGGGTTGAAGTAGCTCTACAACCATTGAGCTATTTAACAAGTGACTTCAGGAAGACTATCCCTATAATTAGTGAATAAAACTATGGATAGAAGCATCTGCTAAATGCCATAGTTGTCACACATACTAATATCTACTAGTATGGCAATGTTGTCCTTTAGAAAGGTTTAATGTTGTAAAGTAAAGAATGTGTATCTTTTGTCTATTCTTCTCAGTGGTATTGTGGCAGGCAAATGGAAATGCAAATGGAAATGATTGGTTTTCCCTCGTCTCGTTAATCTTGTTCAGCGTTTCTCTTCCCCTTTATAAGTTCATTGTTCCCAGTGTCTCTTGTTGGTCCACCCTCACACTACCCTCCCTGTGTCAGCGTGCTGTGTGTTTTTCTGAAGAATTTCATTTTGTTTTGTTTGTGGCCCTTGTGCACAGTTTACGTTCTGGATTTGGATTTGTATGACCTTTAGTATCAATAATAAAGTACGTAATATAACAATAAAGAGCCGTTACCACTTGTGAGCTGATCTATTAGAGCCTGAGCTGAACGGGTTGCTTCTTGCAGCTTCCTTAGCTTCTCTGGTCTTTCTCTATCAATCGTCTAGAATAAGAGATTTGAAAAAATCACAGAGATCAACAATTAAACGCTGCAGTGTTGCTTAAATATTGAAATGGCAGAAATGTAAGCAAAAGACTAAAGTTATTTCAATGTACTATGATCTTACCAAAACTTTCTCATAAAGATCTGCCACACTGCCTTCCTTTCGTGAAACTGAGAACTCAGGACTCTGTAAAATTGCCTCTGAACGTGTCATGAAACTATGAATCTCTGTGAAATCCACATCAAACCTGGAATGAGGAAAATATGTCATGTGTTAATCTGCATTTTACACCTAAAGTTAAGTGCAATATTAAATGAAATAATCAAATAAAGCAAATAAAAATAAATATTTAATTAAATTTTGGACACCAAGCATATCAGGTGAAATTCATTATAAAGATCATTACACAACCTTACTGACAGTCACCACAGAATAACATAACTTAGTTTTTTTGTATTACTAAGCAACAAGAAGTATGTTAAAATACACAAAGTGATTCTTGTTCTGTCAACATCACGAAGTTAAACTTCCATTCAACTGTGTGTTTAACAGATAGCTTTTACTAATAATGACGCTGAAAAACAACTAATTTAATTTAGCTTTTACTAATAATGACGCTGAAAAACAACTAATTTTAATTTGAAAGGAGATTGCTATTCTTAAAAATCTTAATATTATGTCTAACATAAGTCATAAATTCCCAACATGGCGGCATGGTTGGCTGATGAAGAGCTTATGAACATCACGGAAACTACTTCAGCGCGCTTGTGCACATCACGGAAACACCTCAGCGCGCTTGTGCACATTCGCAGACTCCACACCCCGCTACCCATGATTTTCCTCTTCAATGTGTGCTCACTATGCAACAACCTGGACAAGCTATAGCTACTTGTGACTAGGAACAGGTTTTTCTTCATCTTCTGTATTATACCTCCCTGAAATGTGGCTGTGTGGACTCACACAGGACTCCATGCTGCAGCTCACTGGTTGCATGAAACGCAACATTGCCAACAAAGGGTGGCAGAATATGCTTTTATGTAAACAACGGCTGGTGTACTGATGTCTGTGATCCTGCAACACATACAGCAAGGACCATAAAGAAGTGCAGCAGTGAGGCTGCAGAGAGCCTTCAGGCGTGCTTGGACTGTACTGACTGGAATGTGTTCAGGAGTATTACTACCAGTCTGGACGAGTACACAGAGGCTGTGACATCTTACACCAGCTTCTGTGAGGACTACTGTGTACCATCATGCACTAGGAAGTGTTACAACAATGATAAGCCCTGGTTTCCAGCTGTGCTCAGACAGTTAGGGTTGCAAAAAGAGGTGTTCAGAAAATGGTTCAGACAGATCACCAACTACAAACTAGGGCTGGGCGATATGGCTGAAAACTGTATCACGTGTCAGTGTTTCAGTGTTTCATATCGGTCGATATCGATAATTATTGATGTTTTTTATGACCCATTTAAAATAAGGACCAGGAGAAAAATATATTACATTTAAACATTTTTATTTTAAATTTAACCTTCCTCTGATCATAATTCCCTCAGTTATTAAGACAGAAATGTCAACAACCATGGAAAACTCAAATCATTAAAATGTAAACATAAGTCTAAAGTCACAATGAACACTTAACAATTATCTCTTAACATTTAAGGTGCAAAATGAAAGAAAATGTAAGAAATGCTTAAAGGGATCCCCGACTAGTAAGACATGTTGGCCTCAGAAGATTAACGTTGGTGTCAGCTATGTAAATGCGATATAAAAACACTCTATATCTTTTTATTTTTAATAAAAGTTTTAGAAAATGTTTTCACTCATAGGCCGCCATTGTTGTTTACGTTTCAATGCATTCTGGGTAGTAACGTCACATGGTTGCTCCGTCCTCGGCCTAATTCGCTTGACAGTACAGCGAGATGAACGCGTCTTCCGTTCAGCCTTTTCAGTTCGAGCCCGAGCACACTGTAAATCAGGAGGACAACGCGGAAGACAGCACTCGAACTTTATATGAAAATGAAGAGGATCAGAGAGGTGAGCAAGCGAGAGTGGGGCAAAATCCATGGTGTCTGTGTGGCAACTGCTTGTCAGTGCCGACCGAGAAGGAGAGTGTTTGTTGTAAAGAGCTCTGCTTTCTGTCAGCAGCTGTCCAGACACACGAAGCGCATGGATCAAACTATCGTATGATAACGTATTCAATATAAATGTTATGCTCATCTACCGTTGTCATTTGATTTATGAAAACATACAGTAAAACGCTATAACAAGATGCTCTGGTTATTTACAGACACTCCGTGTAACAGCACACGAGAACTTTGACGCAGTTTGCCTCAGTCGAGATGTTTGAGGCAACATCCATGACCGGCAGAGTGCAGGTCTACCAAATCGATACACGGAGTGTCTGTAAATAACCAGAGCATCTTGTGATAGTGCACTTCCACACTGCCATCACAGAGTCCATCCTCACTTCCTCCATCACAGTCTGGTATGCTGCTGCCACTGCCAAGGAGAAAAGCAGCATATCATTCGCTCCGCTGAGAAGACATTTGGCTGCAACCTTCCACCTCTACAGGACTTGTAAAAGTCTAAGACAATGAAAAGAGCAAGAAGGATTGTGGTCAATCCCTCTTATCCTGAACATGAACTCTTTGAGGTTGCGGTGCAACAAAATGAAAAAATACTAAAAGGCCAGTTTTTTCCCCACTGGAACTGGTTTCATCATTAAGGCGAAAGACAACAACTGACTCTTATCTCCTACCTTGCACACCTATACTGTGAACATTGCACTTTTGCACATCCTTAGCTCGGCTTGTACATTATTTATCCATATACATTTTACACATTCTCTATTTCTGGCTCATTCATGTCATGTCTTTTCTCATTCTGTGTTCTGCACGGGGAAACTTAACTATTGCATATCTTTGCACCCTTGCACTCATTAAAACACCTGTTTTATCCCATTTGTACAGCAATATCCATATTCTACTATTTCTATTTGTATTAATATCTTGAGTATCTATTTGCTTTCAATGTCTGCATCAACCACCAATGCAGGGCTCTCAAGTCTCATGCATTGAGTGTGAGACACACGCATTTCAACAAGTTCACACGCTCACACGCCACACATGGCATTTCTCATGCTTAGAAATTATTAACTTTACCGCACAGAAATTCCTACAGCGTGTTTTACAAACGAATCAAAGGCAGACTACGCTACTGTGCCCCCATACAGCTCAGGGCAGCTGTCTTGAATTACCAACCTATCGGCCATTCAGAAAACAGAATTTCTCAGCCAATTGTTTCAGCTTCAAGCACGAGTTCTATGAATGCGCATGCGCAAGTTATAGATGAACTGGAGGTGGAAGACAACCCTCGGGATCATCAGGTAATAACTTCATTTATTTCAATCTTTCATTAGCTACTATAGTTTTCCTACTCTTTGAAATGCGGCTCTGGATGGAACTCTGTCATCCATCATGACTGTGAAAATGGCTGACAGTGAACCACAGTGCTTTAAATGGGAGCCCCCAGTATCAGTTATCAAGGCACCAAAATCTGCCACAAACACTTGCAACACAGAACATCTCTCATAAACACACACACACGGACAGAATAACCACCACTGTTCAAAGGGCCCATTTGGGGCTACATGTGTTTTTCCTTTTTTCTTTTTTTAAAGTTATTTTTTCACTAAGTTGCAATTATTTAATACAGCATGAATATTGTGAAGAGACAATGGCCACTACAGTGTTTTTCTTTGTTATAGGATAAATAAAACCGTGTATTTGACAGTGGAATTTGCTCTTTTTTTAAGATGCTGGGTCGATGGGACACTGGGAGGGAGGGAGGGAGGGACTGCAACATCCCGCATTTTCATCTGGCTCGCATACCGCATGGAATGATGGCGATTGAGCGGACCGCTCTCGGTTGCCGCATCAGACTGCTGCATCTGGGCCAGAACAGGGCCACTTGTGGCTAACATAAGGCATAGCAAAATCTTTCTGGCCTGGATGTGGCCCACATCCTGCATTTTCACCTGGCCCACGTACTAGGCATGCTCTCGGTTGCCACATCTGGGCCTTATGTTAGCCACAAGTGGCCCGGCTCCATTTGACATCTGGCTCTATTGTGGCCTGTAACCAGTTTCGGACCATTACAGACGTAAATCTCATAAGGGCTTCTTTTCACCAAGAACTGCATACAGTCCCTAATCAGGCTTCAGATGTGTTTAAAAACAACACAAGTCCAATGTCAATGTCAACGATTTTTATTTCAAACAATTGCATTAACCTTTGCCAGAAGTGGGCCAGAGCTATTTTTGAATAAAGTATGTAACATGTGGCCCATATCTGTTTTGTGACATTTGGGCCACATTTGGCATACATCCGTTTGCCGGTGCTGGAACCGGGCAGCAGTGCCACACATTTGCCACAAGTGGGCCACATCCGCATGCTATCTGGTTTGTGATGTTTGGGCCACATTTGTCTAATCACAAGTGGGCCACTTTTGGCATACATCCGTTTGCCGGTGCCGGAACCGGGCCAGCAGTGCCACACATTTGCCACAAGTGGGCCACATCCGCATGCTATCTGGGTGACGTCATCAGCATCGCAGAGTGAATTGAATAAGATTTTCTCTATTCTCTATTTTATGTATGTATTTTACTCTTACACTGTAGTTTATTGTAAGATTTTTATCTTTACCTGGAAACGTTTTTAAAATGTAAATTCAAATTTTTGATTTGCACAGTTTGCGGATCATTCAGGGTACATTTTACTACATGTTGCACTTGTTGAACTTTGTACACAATAAATAAATAATCTTGAATCTTGAATCTACCAAGTATAAATGCTTTCTGTGGTCCAAATGAACCTTTTAGAATATGTTTAACCTTTTTGTCCTTTCTGAATAAATAATGAAAAAAAAATCAATTAAATCACTCTCGAATGAATAGATTCTTTTTACACACAAATCAAGAAGCTTTGGTAACACAATTAAATTGATTAAGATAAAAAATTTAATGAGATAGATTAAATGAGATTAACAATTAAATAGAATTGAATATGCACCAGAAAAAAGTGCTTGTTGTTGCCACAAGAGGGCGCTGGTCCAGAATAAAATGAACTTGAGTCTAATGTTGAAAACAAGCACATAATAGCACATAACTTTACCTATATCAGCTAAATACTTGTAATAATTACACTATTTTATTATGTAAATGTTGAAATTATGCAGATAGCAGATAGCAAATCATGCCATTTCAATATTGAGATTTATTAAGAAATAGTTTATTATATAAGTACTATTTAAAAAAATTAAATATAAAGAACAAAAAAAACTTTGGTTAAATATGCTTGTCAAAAACTGATCAATATCAACAAGCAACATGGAGACAGGATTTGGTCCCCATTCCTTTCTGTTCTTCTCTGTTAAATGCTTAAGTGGTTCAGGAAGGAAGTTAATCATGGGGGAACACCCTGATATCACAAACTCTACTTTAGCGGAGGGTACAAGCACTGATAGTCATACATACTTTTAAAATGATCAAATCCTGCTTAATGCCACATACAGCATGTAAATACACTACAGAAGTGTTATGAATTGCAAGATCCGTTTTTACACAGATTTACATACAGGGTTTATGCAGGAATCCTAGAGTCGAATTTACTACCTTTTACTACCTTTTTCACCACCTCCACAATATTTTTTACTACCAACACGACATCGAGCAGCGGCCTTTTTTAGCATCCTTCCCTTAACCCTAGCCCTTGGGTTATCCTAACCATAACCCTTAGTCCCACCCTAATAAGGTCAACTTGACACTTCTTAAAACAAATGGCTTACAGGCCAGCACCACTGCACAATCAGAATTCTGCTCAAATCCCTCCTACACACAGGCAGCAGAGGCTACATGCTGAGGCCTTTCACTCTGATCTGAGACCAGCTGCGGGCCTCCTTTTACACTATCTAAGATTAGAGCCTCAGGGCCCAATATACATAAATGAGAAGACACAGCACAGTACATATTGACCCACATCATTGACACTATTTATAAGTAATTTCTTAAAATGTGGCGCAATGCCGAATCGAATGATGGAAGCAGTCTTATCCTTGCCACATGCAAAACTTTTAGCAATCTCAGAGTCAGTGACCATGTTTTCGAATCTCCGAGTCAGTGAACATGTTTTCGAATAGTTCCCTCATTCGAATTGTATGAGTGATGGTTGGCTGCGGTGTTCAGGCACCAGAGAACTTCAGCTCTGAGAGCTGACATTGGTAACAGCAAGCTCTGCTGTCTGTCTGCTGCAGCCGTCGTGGTGCTAGTAGCACTAGTTTGCTGCTGAGGTGGTGTGATGGCAGTGTTTGTGCTCGTAGCTGAACTTTACATTGAGGTTTACATTTCCCCTGGTCCGTGTAGCATCACAGAACAACGAAATAGGGAACTGCTCCCCCCGCATGCGAATACGCTGCTGGTGACTGGTGGATTCTCTGTGCGATCTGATCGCGGTAACGCCGTTCCAGGTTGAATTTATTGTCTTCTTGCACACACTGCAGAATGCTTCCCGGTCATTCCCCATGACCCTCTAAAGCCAGTCTTTAAATGACGGGTCATCAAGCCAAGTTTTATTAAATTTACATTTCCCCATTTCCCGTTTGTGAAAAACTAGAAGCGGCAAGTGGCTACTAGCTAATATTAGAATGTTTGCTCCGCGCAAAATGGCGCAAAAAATGCCGCAAAAAATTTGTGGGCGTAAATTTCAAAGTCGTGTGCGCAAATGTGAAACTCGAGAGCACAAAATTAAGAATCGAGTGCGCGGTTGTGATCATATTGCGCGTGAACTGTGTTTGTCCTCTCGCGAATGTCTTTTTTCCTCTTGATGTGTTAAATGTCCTCGCGCGCAAAGTAGCTTACCAGCGAGAGGCTTTTTTGTTCGAGTGAGATTTCTGCGCGCGGTTTGAAAGGGGGCGGGGTTTGGCAGTTTGGGGGCGGGGTTTGGCAG